>JBBPLU010000009.1:0-222027 GCA_038089935.1 Boletellus emodensis
TGAGAGGCACTATGGCAAAGAGCAACCACCAAATGAGCTGGCCCCACAATGCACTGGCACAAGGTGTGGGAGTCACAGCCACTGAAAAGGCACTCAGGCTCAATCTAGTACAGCCAAAGCTGCTGAGGGCTATTCCACAGTCCATCAAATGGATGATAAGGGGGACCTTTGACACCTACTCTCCAGGAGGAAATCCCTTTACAAAGACTGTGTGTGAAGAGTCAAGGACTCATGTGAGTACTGTGGAACTTGCGCACGTGATGCAATACCCACTAAAACCCCCAGGTGGTTGTTGTAGGAAGAGCCAGCATCTCTGAGAGACCCAGGGGATGGGGCATATCTACTAAGCCACCAGTCTCCCTTCATGTACTTTCCAGCTCATTTACCTTGCCACTAAAGAGAAAGGACTGGGCTTTGTACACTTATTTCATACGAGGACAGCCAAGTAGTCAAGATACTTATATTCATGTGTCTGATTCTGTCAATCTGCACTGATACAATAAGTATCAATCAACTGAGGGAGACATAATGCCTCATGCAAATCACTTCCAAGATGCAGAGCCTATCTGGGCTCTGGGTCTTCACAACTGGCCATGAGGTGAATGTTAGATCGCTGATTACTGACTCCATCCATCTGTTATCGACAAAGTATATAAAGGACATTACGATATGCCGAAAGCGAGAATAATATACGATTCATCTACACGTAAATTCACGAATGCGAGTGCGAAGCCTACAAAAAACATATTAGCATGTCATCAATAAAACGATATAAAGCTGACCTGCACAGCTTGCTTGACAACCCATATCTTCTTGTCTTTCGACTTTTCGACAATCTCTCGTACTTTGGCTTCAATTGCGTTCTTTTTAATCTTGTAGATGCGAAGTTCTTGGTAGATACTCTCGATGAGAAAGGTGAAGTTGGGGGTAGCAAGATCAGTAATCTTTGCAAGCAATGTGTCTATGTGCGCCTCCGGGAACACTGTCTTCGGTGCAGAGCTCGTCGTACGCCTGAAGATCGACGAAGCCGCTGTACCATCCAAAGGTTGGCCCCCGCCAGGCAAAGCCGGTATAGCGAGAGACGGGTCGGCTTGGGAACTCCGTCCTTCCTCCGAAACAACAGATACAAAAGTAAACGGATCAATAGGATATGGAGTATCTGGAAAGTGGATCAGTTAATGTAGTGACGATCGTAGAACAAGGCCACTTACCATTCAGAAGTTGCATGCGATATGGGTTGAAAGGACCATATTCACAGTGACCGATGTACGATTCCCAAAATGGACCTTTGACGTAGGGTACGAGCGGTACCACCGCCTTTCTTTTCTTATCCGATCGTTTCTCGATGTTTTCGGCTTTCCGTTTCGATGGAGGTATGTCCATATCCAAGTGCGGATATGATGGGTTATTTAACTCTGGAGGTGGCTGGATTTCATCGTCATCAACTAGCCAGCTGTCCAGATCCGAGTCCGCGTCTTCAGCCTCTTGTTCGTCGTCTTCTCCGTCATCTACCACGTCGTCTGCATCACCCGGGCTCTCATCTTCCCAATCTTCCCCACTGTCATACCCATAATCACGGGCCAATATGTCACGTTCGAGTGGTGTCCGCGGCCCCACTTCACGAGAATTGCGGGTCCATGTCCCATAGTACCCCGGGCGGGAGTCCTCATGGAAGATAAGCGCTTTGGCAGGGAAGATTTGGCGATCTCGAAGGATGGAAAGCAAATAGCGAACTTGTGTCGGGTCGCCTGTAATTTCGGCGTCGTTCAGTTGTGATATAATATCCCGAACGCTACAGGTATTATATATCTTCGAAGACACCTGGCGCCTTCGGCAGAAACTCGGACTGCATCGGCGGAGGTCTTCGATAAATTCTCGCAAAATCGCAGTTGAGTTGCCTGGGGCTGTTGAGATCCTCGTCTTACTGGATAACATCGTAGGAGCTGGGCCTTCCACCCGTGCATTATCGTCGATGACGATGGCCTCTTGGTGAGATGCGCCTGTCATGCGCCTGCGAGATTTCCCCTCCTCCAAGAACCAGTTATAAGGGGCGATTTCTGCATCCTTCTTCAACACGAATGGTTTGAATGTCCGTTGGAACTCGTTGTCCACGACAGAGTTGACGGAGGCATTCAGTTCTTTGGTGGGCGGATCCTGAATGGAGGGTTTGGCTTTCCCGAAGAAATTAGCCATGATTGAACGAGACCTGTCCTGGACTTCCTTCTGTTTCTTTTCTTTCTCCGCCTTGGCGGCCCGTTGCTCTTCCTTATCTTTAATCTGTGGCGACAGTTGAGCATCGGAAACAAAAGAGAAGGATATTGATTCACTTTCGCAACCCTGTCTGGGTCGAGAGGCTTCTTCACGCGCCCCTTCTGTATAGGATTTTCGGACAGCTATCGTAACATGAGACCTGAGCTCCAGAGGACAATGACGCCCCCCAAAAACTTACAACCTCGCTATTGGCAATATTACTGGCTGCGTCCTTCGGTATGTGACCCTCCGAGATAGTATTAACGGTGCTTGTAGGGACAGTACTCGCTTCGGCTTTGTTGTTATCGCTTACAAGAGGTTTAGAGGCACCTTTTGAGTCGAAAATGGCATCCCGTTCAGCTTGGGAAAGTCTGTCAAAGGCTGTGCGCAGGTCCGCACTGGCCTGTCCATAGTCAGAAAGTCCTCTTGCCATACGATCCACGAAAGTCGCCGGGTACCTGAATACGCTCGGCAAGTCTTGCATCTGCACTGTCTCTTGCAGATTTTGGGAGCCAGTCCCTGTAGGCGTCTTGCACTTCCCATCGCCAAACACAGACTGCTGCAGGAATTTTCCGACCTGGGGGACCATCGAGACCGTAATTGATCCTAGTCATCACCATCTTGATCGCATGCTCAACTACTCCAAGGGGAAGCTTCGATTCGAGGCTCAAACGGTGGGTATCCTCGACCTCCCCTAGACCCGGGAGCAAAATTGAGCGAATCTGTCGGGCCAGAGGAACGACACCCTTGTCACTAGGTTGGGTCGGCGGCATTCATGCAAGTACTGGGTAGACAACATACCTTTCTTGGGCTAGTTTAGCTATCAGGGGCTTGTGTTCCTCTGGTATGCTGACCAGAGGAGGATCTTGGTTCCGAACATGCGATTCGAGCATCTCACGGAATTTTACAATTTCTGATTGCACACTTAACTTGGGTACCGCATCACGAAGCACTATGCCTACCTTGCATGGTCTCTGAAGCCTTCTCAAAAGAGACTGGCTTTTGCTTGAAGATGACTCTGCCGTTCTTCAGTTCGGCGACGGGGTTTTTGGGAGCTATTATGATAGGTGATTGGGCGACAAAGCTTGACGGTGGTCAGACGACTCACCAGAGGATGTAAACACGCCGGATGTTGCTGACACATGTTCCTCAATGGATCAGACACGCTTTTTGCTGCTGCACTCACCGACATCGTGTGCGGGGGACGCCATGGTGGCGGACACGAAGCAGTGGGCTTCACGTCGCGATACAGCGCTGACGCGACGAGGGCGTGGGAACTGGTTTGTCATACGCGACGTCGCGCTAACGCGTCTCAGCCGCGAGAGATGGCGATGGCTTTCTTTCAGCCCCAGCAGACCAGGAGAGCGGCGGGGCCCTCTCAGTCTGCTGTCCCTGTACTACAGCCTTGGGTGGAAAAATAGTGTGTATACCTGCCTGTATGCGTGCTGATTTAACCACATCCCACCCCCAGTCGTCCACGGACCATAGATGACATCTCTGCCCAAGAACACACGGTCACGGTGCTACGCAAGGCGCTGTCCTCTACCAATGTCTATTTCTGTTTTCTTAACTGTTTGAGCCCTCTTACCATCTCTGCAGCTTCCTCACATGCTGTTCTATGGCCCTCCAGGCACAGGGAAAACATCCACGATTCTTGCGTTGGCGCGACAGCTCTTCGGGTATGTGTCCTGTCGGTGTGTTTATATGTCGTTTATACACCGAGTTCTCTTGCCGCCCTCTAGTCCAGACAACTTCCGAGATCGGGTGCTTGAACTCAATGCATCAGACGAGCGAGGTATTTCTATTGTTAGAGAGAAGATAAAAGCATTCGCCCGGCAAACTCCAAAGGCACGAAAAGCTGCCTCGGATGGGAATTTATACCCGTGTCCGCCCTACAAGATTGTGATTCTTGACGAGGCCGACTCGATGACTCAAGACGCTCAGGGCGCTCTACGACGTATCATGGAGACGTACGCGCGAATAACTCGCTTTTGTCTCGTTTGTAACTACGTCACGCGGTCAGTGCCCTTCAATGTGCTTCTCCAGCACTCCTGAGATTGCGCCATCCAGTATCATTGAACCACTAGCTTCCCGTTGCTCAAAGTTCAGATTTACTCCTTTGGACTCGTCATCAACGTCGTCTCGACTTATGCACATCGCAGACGCGGAAGATGTCATTGTCACTCCTGAAGTCGTAGCCACACTTATAGACACTTCTAACGGTGATCTTCGTCGATCGATAACCTATCTACAATCAGCTTCTCGACTATCTGCATCGACAACACCCGCAACACAAATCACACCGCGAGATATCGAGGAAATCGCTGGTGTGGTTCCAGATGCAGTGGTGAATGACTTTGCGCGGACCCTTGGAATCGACATGGCCGGGGATATGCAAATAGATGACACATCGGCAGCTTCCAGGCGAGAAGGCTTTAATGCTATCCAGGAAAAGGTCAGGTCCATCATGCGGGAGGGATATTCTGCTTCCCAATTGTTACTACAGGTGAAGTAGAGCGGCTACACTAGTTTGTACATACTCACGAGCGGACCAGTTACATGACAAAGTAGTTATCCATCAAACGTTGCCCGCTCGACAGAAGGCCAAATGTGTTATAGCAATCGCTGAAGCTGACAAAGCTCTCTGTGACGGTGCAGACGAGGAACTTTGGATACTCGAAGTTGCCTTGCAGGTTCACAAGGCCTTGACACCCTCGTGACTAGCCATAGGTTCACTGCTTGCGATACGTATTCTATCGTAGATTGTGTTCAATCGCAGCCAGACCTACTGAGCCCAAGTAGCGGGCAGGATGAATGTCCCGTTGGCTCTCGGTGCAAGTCCACAGATACAGCGGTGTGGCATGCAGATAGAAGGACACGCGGATGGAGACACGAAATGGTAATGGAACAGTGGTGCTATATTCTACGTGTCGTAAAGCATCCTCTCACCGGATGCCGGCAGTCGCCTTTTGGACAGCTCGCTTAATTGCGAGTTGTGCTTTCCTTAGCTCGTCAGCACCGGAGTCCTCGATCTCCAACTTCTCGAGTGCCCGTGCAAGCTCAGCCTCCACCTGTTGCTTGGCCCCGCGCTTGAGTTTCATGCCAATCTCTGGCGAGGTAATGGTACCCTCGACCTGGTGGATATAAGCTTCAAGGTCAGATTTCGCTTCGTGGCGCGAGGAGAACTCCTTGTCAGCTTGTTTGTATTGCTCAGCATCTTTGATCATCTGGTCAATCTCGGCAGCGGACAAACGACCAACTGAGTTGGTGATACCTAGGAGAGGCTAAATATACAACGGTCGAACTAGTTGTGGACGTACTGATAGATGCTTTGCGACCGGATGCACGATCCTGAGCCGACACCTTCAGGAGACCGTTTGCATCAACCTCGAACGTAGTCACTAGCTCAGCCTGACCACGGGGCATGGGAGGAATGCCGGTGAGCTCGAATTCGCCAAGCAAACGGTTGTCACGGCACTGGGTGCGCTCACCCTCGTAACTGAGGGAAATACATCAGGGTCTAGAATTGGATGTGGTGATAGACTTACACCGGGAAAGTGACGGTGGTTTGGTTGTCCTCGACAGTGGTGAATGTTCTCGACTTGTTGGTAGGAATAGGAGTGTTCCGAGGAACGACTACCCCGAAAACATCACCTTGCATGGCGACACCAAGGGACAGAGGCGCAACGTCGAGTAAAAGGAGATCAGCAGTTTTATCAGAAGTCTGGCCCGTGAGGACAGCAGCCTGGACAGCGGCACCATAAGCGACAGCCTCATCGGGATTAATCGACTTGTTCAACTGGCGGCCACCGAAATACTCTGAAACCAGGGACTGAATTTTTGGGATACGAGTTGAACCACCGACAAGCACGATGTCGTCGATCTTTTCACGTGGAATCTTGGAATCCTTGAGGACTTTTTCAACAGGCTCGAGGGTCGATTTGAATGACGTGGCGTTGATTTCTTCGAAACGGGCACGGGTAATGTTCGCAGAGAAGTCCTCGCCCTTTCATCGTGTGAGGGGAAGGACACAACAAGAGTAGTTGCAACAGACCTGATATAGGGAATCGACTTCGACAGTTGTTTGTGTGACACTGGATAGAGTGCGCTTTGCACGCTCGCAAGCACTTCTTAAACGCCGAAGAGCACGGGGATCCTCAGATATATCGTGCTTTGTTTTACGCTTGAACTCGTTTTTGAAGTGATCCAAGAGTGCATTGTCGAAATCCTCACCACCCAAGTGAGTATCACCAGCCGTAGCCTTTACAGCAAAAACACCACCACTGATGTGGAGGATCGAGACATCGAAGGTCCCACCGCCGAGATCAAAAATCAATACGTTCTTCTCGGCTTTTGATTGACGATCGAGACCGTAAGCGATAGCTGCGGCTGTGGGCTCATTGATGATACGAAGGACGTCGAGACCCGCGATGGCGCCTGCATCCTTGGTAGCTAATCGTTGAGAATCATTGAAGTAAGCCGGAACACTTGGAGGTGTTGTCGATAAGGGGCACGGACACGAGTGGTACTCAACACTCACGTGACAACAGCCTTTTTAACGGTTTTGCCAAGTTTTGCCTCTGAGATCTCCTTCATTTTTGTCAGGACCATCGATGAAATCTCTTGGGGCGTGAAAGTTTTTTCGTCTCCCAGATAGTTGACCTTGATGAGAGGGGAGCCCTCTTTTTCGACAACCTCGAATGGCCAGTGGGCGATGTCCTAGAAATCGATGGATATGTGCGCTGCCACGAGATGGAACGGGTCCAGTTACCTTCTTGACATCAGGATCACTGGGGAGATGTATCAGAGTTCGGGCGAGGACCCGCGATGGGAGCGACTCACTCGTAACGGCGGCCAATCAGCCGCTTGGCATCGAAGACGGTGTTGCGAGGGTTCATGGCGGCTTGATTTTTAGCGGCATCGCCGATGAGACGTTCCTCGGAGGAAAAGGCGACATAGGAAGGCGTGGTCCTGTTGCCCTCTGCAAAAGATCGGAATCACGGGGAGTGTGACAGCACGCGGTGCGATGCTCACGATCGTTGGCAATGATTTCGACCCGGTCGTTTTGCCATACGCCGACACATCTGCACGGATGATGGGCGCGGGGCGGTCATCAGAAAGGCGTGGTACATACGAGTAGGTCGTTCCGAGGTCGATGCCAACAGCGCCGTCGAAAGCGTCGTCTTCCATCGCTGTCGTTCGCACGAGGGAGGGCAGGAAAGAAAATCGGTGCTGAAGTAAGCGTGTCCGTGCCCATGGTCTGCACCGCCACCCGTTCGCGCTCCTCCCATGGCCAGTCGAACGCTCACCGTACGGCTCCCGAGGCTGGCCAGGACGATGCACAGCGCCCCCGGGGGCGACATGGCCATGCAGTCCCCCGACGACTGGCGCCTCATGCAGCAGAACAGAGCCCGGTTCAAGCTTCTCTGTGCGCACATCTTCTTAACCGTCCGCGCTCGAGACTCAAGTACTCACCGTTCGCCCCAGTCGACCTGTTCAGCGAACACGGCTCGGCCCAGACTCGGGACAACACCTACCAGCCCCACCATGCATACACCCGCGCAGTCGGTCCTTCTCATGCCACCGCATCCGCCCTCATTGCCGCCGGCGCACACCTTGGTCACACCAAGTCGCTCATGAACCCCAACTTCTTGCCATATGCCTTTGGCGTCCGTGCCGGCCTCACCATCATCGACCTGGATCAGACCGTCCCGCTTTTACGGCGAGCCGCTAGCGTTGTCAGAGCAGTCGCCCAGCGCGGAGGCACCGTACTTTTCGTCGGAACACGTCCTGACCTCCGGGATGTCGTTCGCAACGCGGCGGACAAGCTGGGAGAACAAGGATATCACATCGGGGAACGGTGGCTGCCCGGAATCCTCACAAACAGGAGGCAGCTCTTCCCGTCCGGCAGTCAAAAGTATCTCATTACCCCCGACCTCGTCGTCTTCCTCAACCCAACGGCTAACATGAACGCGATACGGGAGTGTGCTATACAGCACATTCCGACCGTTGGTATCGTGGACTCCAACGTGGATCCCCGTATCGTCATGTACCCCATCCCAGCCAACGATGAAAGCCCACGTACTGCCCAACTGATTTCCGGAGTACTCAGCATCGCTGGCAGAGAAGGCATTCTCACCCAGGGGGAGATAGAAAAGCAGTCGGAGCGACAAAGAGACCGGATGATGATCTTGGAAAATTTGTCAAGCCCAGAAGCATGAACACCGTGGCTCTCTACCATTCGTTCCGTACCATCTATCCGAACCTCGTCTGTTCTGCTTGCACATCAGACCAGTATTCTGAGAGGCTGATTACCACATGCACCCAAGTAAAAAGAGTGTCAGACTCACGTTCCGCGCTAGCTAGAGCCCTGATGTTCCCACCCAACTTATTGATAGTTTCCATGTACTCATCTTCCTCCACGCTATCAAACACGATCCCACCACCAGCCTGCAGGTACGCAGTGCCATTCTTAAAAGTCATCGTCCGAATAGCGATGCAAGTGTCCATAGCGTCATCCGCAAAGTCAAACCGTCCCACAGCTCCAGCATAGACGCCGCGTTTCTCCTTCTCCAGACTCGATATTATTTCAATCGCCTTGATCTTTGGTGCACCAGAAACGGTGCCTGCAGGAAAAATGGAACGAAAGGCATCGAATCTGCATCGAGTTTTCTCCATCTTCCATCATCATTCTCGCTGTCATTACCCGCTCACCTGGTCAGACCATCCCGCAAGACTCCAGATACTTGTGAGGTCAAATGAATAACGTGACTGAATTTTTGAACCTGCATCAGGTGGTCGACCTTGACAGTTTCTGGTTTGCATACACGATTGACATCATTTCGCGCAAGATCGACAAGCATAACATGTTCCGCTCTGTCCTTCTCTGATGTAGTCAGTTGCTCCGCTAGCAATCTGTCCTCTGTACTGCCATAGATTCAGACGTGACCAAATCAAGGTGAATGAAGCGAACCATCCGATGTTTGGCCTCTTTTGGTGGTACCTGCGATGGCATGATTGTACACTTTGTTGGCCTCCACTTTACAGAGTGTCTCGGGACTAGCGCCAACAATCTGGAGGTCTCCACAATCCAGGTAGAACGTGTACGGACTCGGGTTCACCTGACGGAGGTGCCGGTACGCGTTAAAGGGATGAAGGTCTGTGGGACGTGCAAGTCTCTGCGACGGGACGGCCTGGATGATATCGCCTGCAACGATGTGTTCTTTCAATCGGGTTACGAATCCTTCATAACCATCCTTGCCCACGTTCGAGACAGCCTCGTTTCCGAATCGGATTGGGGCCTGAGGGACTTCTGGAACGGTGGGCGAAAGAAGAGCTTTAGCGAGTCGTCGCACTTTGGATTGGGCGGTTTGATACACAAAGGACAGATTTGCCGTTCCAGCATCCTTGGGATAGAAGACGTGCGAGACAACCTTGATCGTTTGGAAAAGGTGATCATACACAAGCAGTGTGTCCGCCATCATGAAGACGGATTCTGGGACGCCGAGGGGGTCTCGTAGCTCACAAGCAGTTTTCGGTTCGAAATACTGGATGCAGTCGTACGCAACATAGCCTACGGCACCACCGGTGAACGTTGGTATCTCGGGTACCTTGATGTATTGGTATGCTGAGAGCTCTTTCTGGAGAGCGACCATGGGATCACCAGTGATTTCTTCCCCGGGGCCAGTCTTGACGACCTTGATTGGGTCTGGGGAAGGTCGAGTCTGTCTCTACACGCCCTCTTTGAGATGCAACGTACCCGCGCCAATGAAACTGAACCTGGCAACGTTCTCCCCTGCGACCACAGATTCGAGCAGGAAGCTGTATTTGGAGTCTTTTGCGATGCGAAGGTACGCCATGCATGGGGTAATGAGATCTGCAGGAAGCTGGATGAAAATTGGGATGCAGTTTCCGCGTTTCTCCCGAATGACGAGCTGCTCCACCACCGCTAGCGGCGGAGACGCATTCAACTTCTAGACGGACGAGCGGGGCGGTTGACGGGCGATGGCAGCGTAGTGTCCTGCGGCACTCACCTGTGGATCCATCGGCGTGGTTTGGGCTAGAGAGACAGGATGCTTGGGACGGCGCGTGGGCTATCAAACATGAGCTAGGAGCACTCTACCTCCGCGAGGGGACGAGGAGTCACCGCACTGTGAAACTCGGGCCCCGAAACACATCATCATCCCTTGATCGTCGCAGCCGCTCGCAACGCACATCGATAACTAGACACCGAAGCACGGCAGCAGCTGGGGAGTCTCCGCTGATCCGACCGCCACCAGCACGCATTTCGTCATAGCCCAGTGATGATCACACCGAGGTTCTCGTGCGACCAGACCGAGGACAGTGTCATCGTATCCTTGTACTGTCCCTCAGTTCGGGTGGGTTCCATGTGATGGCAGCGTGAGTGTCGCTGCTGCTACCTAACCGTGTCTCATGCCCAGGCGTCCGACGTCGAAGTAAACGTCGACGATGCGCTGTTGGCCATCCACGTCAATCCTTATTTCCTCCGTCTGCACTTCCCTCACGCAGTGGTTGAAGACGACAGGTCGAGTGCACTTTATGACCCGAGCACTGGATACTTGACCGTCACTCTATCCAAGGCTGTCAAGGGGCAGACGTTTGCAGACCTGGACTTGCTCGCAAAGTTGTTGGCCCCTCGACCGTCTCGGGCTCCACTCGCGCCATCAATAGAAGTTCTCGAGACTCAAGTGGGAGAGGATGACGTAGGCGAAATGTCCCGCCGAGCAGCACGGTTGACGCTGGACGAAAATGACGAATTTCTGAAAGGTGGCCCCGTATTACTGTGTACCAGGCTCGAATTCCAACTGACATCTCTCACTCTAGCTGCAAAAAACGACTGGCAAGTTGATCAGGCTGTCCCAGCAGCAGCATCAGTACTCCATTCAACCAAGAGATACTATGGGTTTCTGAACAAGCATACTGGCTATTTCATGCATATTGCTCACACCGAGAACGAAATCAACGAACTGGGCGCCGGTGCCGAAAGTTGCGACCCTGTCGAGAGACGGAACCTTCGAATCACGCATGAGAATGCGAAATGGGATGAAGAACATTATATGTTCGTTGGGCCACATTGTTTGGACGCTAAGTCGGATCCTACAGATACACAGGGCGGATTACGCCGACGACGGATACATCCAAGAACTTGTCGCTTGGGAGGATCCCTCGAGTAGCTCAGAGGTCGTATACACGGAACAAGAACAAATAGAAATGCTTGGTCTTCCGCGCAGGGAGTGTAAGTCATCCTTTCGTAATCCGGTGATTGGGTCAACGCTGACCACCCTCAGATCTCATGGATGGGATCGAAGAACGGAGCCTCTACTTGACGCTAATCACTCTCCTCTTTGCTTACGCGTACGATAAACGGACTACGCTGCACGACCCAACATCGGAGAGCGCCTGGACAATTTGCTCACTGGTTCCAGTGTTCTCCGCACTTGACGCGCCTCCGTATACAGCCGTCATGCCGGATATCCCGGGGCCCTCCCAGTCACTCTTTACCGACGCAGATCTCGTATCGACACTGGCGACTTCATACAGGCGTAGCCTAGCCTTTCCTTTGTATCGCTCGTTTCAGCTATCAGATGCATGTCGAAGAGACGTCGCTTCCTGCATGGCCCGAGGTACAAGGATGATAACCAAGTCCTTGTTAGAAGTGAGACGGATATTAAATCACCACGAGGTATATTATGTCTACAGCAGAATCTGGCTCGACGACTTCTGCGTGTGGGTTCAGACTTGTGCAAGGTACGTACGACCCTGCTTCATGCCATGTAGTTGTCTCGACGGCATTTCTAGTGATGAGACATTGCAAGGACTTGGTGATAGACTAGCCACCTTGCTGGTACCGAAATCCGTGATTGGTTGGGAGCTTGAACAGCTGGAGGAAGCGACGCGGTTTGCGGCTAGTAAAACTAGTGACAGTGACGACGGATCGACGGAGTGAGCGATATTGGGCTGAGTGGGGGGACCCTCGGAGGAAAATGTACATCACGACGGATGGGAAGCGCTGTATTCGTTGTCCGTGCCGTTCACCGCTAATCGCATCAGTGGCATGCAAAGTGTTCGCTGCGGTTTTTACAAAGATCGTTCGGTCCAGCAATGTCAGCACTGCACTGCACGGCTGGGTACACAGCGCGGAGCCATACAAACACGGAGCAGGGGATACGGGAGATTTTGCTCGTCAGCGGACATCCTGGAGAGCTTGAGTCGAGAGTGTCACTGGACCGGTGCCGAATCATCTAGGTTGCCACCGGATGCATGTTTATTTCAAGACCACCACTGGCTCTCGAGTCAGTTTCGAGTGTCTCCGAGGAATCATCGTGACGGGTGACAAGCTGATCTGATTCAATTGCATGATTACTGGGAGGCTTCCCAAAAGCGAGTCGCTCCGCTCGACCAACTGACTGGTCTGATAGGACTGGATGCTGGGCCACTGTTTCTGGTCTCGTCGCGGTGTATGCACCGACAAGAAAAGCGGTTTGACATGTACATCAGGCGTGCTTGGTTGGAGCAAGCGACAGAAGCATCTACAGCTTTAATGGTCGTCCGAACCTTCTCAAGCTTTTGTGATAAACTGGATAGTAGTCGATTCCACGTCAGAAACTTCGTCTTTACCTGTCGTTTCCAAAAGAGACCGCGCGAGAGGCTGAACGCTCCAAGTAGCCCCATAGCTTCATGGATCCAGAACTAAATCTCCGATCTCAGAATTATAGACCATTAATTTGCATGTCCTTGACAAGATGATGAGCACAAGTAAGTTGAACTAGAAGGCCTGGCTAGGGACAGTAAAGTCGTTCCAATTCAAACCGTTCTAGTCGAACGATCATTTATGGTCGTCTAGCTGCAAGAGGGCGCCTTGGAGGACTGACCGGACGGTCGAGATCACAGTTGCCACGTACGCCATGGACTTGAACCTACGACGCATTCAATGTCACCGTCTAGACATTGAAACACTTACCAACAAGACCTATTGCTCTATTCGACATGTTATGCGCGGCGTCGTGGGTAGACCTGGGTATGACATGTGGTTCCTACGAGACTTTGATAGTTATCCAGATAGGCTGGTAGTACTACCTGAGGTTGGAAAGATGAAAGGCTGTCGAAATTAGGGTTGATGGGATAATGTCAAAGCGACATCTACTAGTCTGTACCCACTATGCTTTATGAGGTATATGATCTAGGCCAGCCTGCACAGCCGCAATTCTCCCCAATGAAGGTAACATCCGCGCTCGCATCCGACGTTTATCCTCAGTCCTCTGCCCTCATGACATGCTCGTCTGTTGGGGGAACATCAAAGCCAGTCTGGTAGGGGCTTGCAGGCATAGAGGCCGATTCATCTAAGGCCAAGGCAGCGATAACAGTTTCTGCATCTTCTGTTCCAGTTATCGGCTCGATAAAGGCGGAGGCTGGGCGGAGGAAAGACGGTGGTTGAATCAAGTTGTTGAACAAGAACTGTGAATCTACGGTGAGCTGCAACGGAGCAGCGAGAGGTAGCCAACGTACCGTCCCATAACTGAAGACGATGGTGAGTACACGAGAATAACGAGGCGTGCGCATCACTCACACTAGCAGAGAGAAGCCAAGGACCTGCAGGAGGGATATGGGGAATAGAAGCTGTTCCCAGCCGAGGACAAGACTGACCAACCAAATGGAGAGGGTTCTGCAGGTGTCAGCCAGGCTCCTAGCTGTCGCGCTGACGTATCTCGTAACGCTTAGACCAAAGTAGTTGAATAGGGCGATACTGAAAGCAATCGCGATCCCAGACCACAGGACGGTTGGAGTGTCGATCGTCTGATGCCAACCCTTCTCGAGGTCAAAGAAAGGAGAGCGAGAAGACATTGATGGCTGCGCCATGAATAGCATGAGCAACAAGATGGTCAAGGCGCCAAACAGGCCTTCAAATCCCACTGCAACAAATGGATCGACACTCCAACGGGACATGATCTTCTCCTCGACGACGAATTGTATTGCCATGCTGCAAAGGATCATGGTTAACACGAAGGGACGGGGTGCTGAGTAGATCATACAAGACTTGGGCAAACAGAACAAAGAATATGCCTAGTTGACGGTCATGTCAACGGAACGACGCTGACAACATGGTGGACCGTACCAACAAGAGCCTTTGACGCATCCGCACGATCCGGGCCGCTGGCGGAATGAACGAATGCAGAGCTCGGGGCATCCTTGGTCGTGTCCCTGATCAGAGAGCCAGAATAGCCAACGAGTGACACGCCGGCCATTACAACGATGAGGGAAATCCATCTGAGGGAGTGTGAGAAACGGGAGTGGAAGGAAAGAGGAAAGCAGACTGGTATAACCAAAGACGGGAACGGAGGAAGATCACGCTGAGAATGCCGACGAAAAGGACAAGCGCACCGCGGGTCATCTGATAGATGGAGACGGGTGTGTATAAAAGACCGATATGCATGAGCTGTAGATTGTCCCACAAGAAGCGTTGGACGGGATTGATGAGACAGAAGATGGGACATCACGGACCGTGGTGGCGGTGAGATCACAGACGGCAGGGAACCAAAGGTAAAGCAACTTGAGGCCCCGGAGGTGCTGGGGCGGGGCGGATTTGGGCTGGAGACGGGCACTCTCGCCTGGACTGGGGGGAAGGGAGCGCCTCGTGTTAAGCCACGCGTAGAGTACGGGAAGGAAGCCTGGAGCAGTGAGTGAGAACCGGACGAAGATGGGACGTCTGGACTGACAAAGCATTTCGCCGACTGCAAGGCAGGTCAACGAGAGGGTGAAGAGGAAGAGGGGAGCACGGACGGAACATCTGGAGGGTCTGCCAGACGGGCTGTTCGTAGAGGACGTGGTTGCGTGGGTCTGGATCGTGGCAGTTGTCGACGCATTGCATGTCCTGGGGGCGCGTGGATGAGAGGGCGGGGCGGGGAGGAGAGAGCGAACCTGGAACTTGCTCCAGAGGGAGTTGCACGAGCCCTGTGGGGGGTGAGCGGGCGCATGGGGGCAGCGGACACGCCTACGGTGATGATCATGCCCGCGAGCAGGAGGGGGACGTAGCGCGGCATGGCGGACGGAGACAAGGGCGTGAGACCGGGCACTCCTTGTCTCTCTCCACCATGGTCAAGCTCGCGCTCGTCTCCCCAAAGGGCAACCAGGGCGTGCGCTACTTCCCACACAGAGGCTACCTCGGCCTGACCCCACTCCGATTCGAGGGCCGTGCGTACCCGCTCCTTCCCCTCCTCCCCCTCCTCTCACCCCTTCCCAGTCGTCCGCACCCTCCTCGAGCAAGACGCAAAGCCCATCCTCGCCAAGGACATCTCCGTCTCCGTCCGCTGCTACGAG
This sequence comes from Boletellus emodensis, assembly GCA_038089935.1. NCBI lineage: Eukaryota > Fungi > Basidiomycota > Agaricomycetes > Boletales > Boletaceae > Boletellus > Boletellus emodensis. Next base: position 15,586 of record JBBPLU010000009.1, read on the forward strand.
TCTCGCCAGGGCCGCTTCGGCTCCGTCCAGACCAACGTCCTCTTCGAGCACTCCGTCACCCTCTGGCACAAGTGCGACACCCAGGACTGGTCTGAGCTCGGCGATGCCGAGTTCCCCTTTCGCTTTTCCGTCCCTTCCCATATCGCCGCACCCAGCACCGCACTCTACTTTCAAGAGTACCGCATATTTTGGCGCATCGAGGCAGGCAAGTCCATCCACATCCCACCGCCACGTCTCTTCTGACACGCGTTAGTTCTGAATCATGTTCCCATCTCCGCTGTTGGCTGCCGCCAGGTCAAACATTTTGATCTCCCCCTCGTACGCTTCGATGCCCCGGCCAGTCTTTCTCCCCCGACGCCTTCGTCCTCCTCATACATGACCTTGTCGAGGTCCAGGGCCCGCGGACCGCCCCTGCGTTATTGTATACTCATACCACCCAACCCAATCGGTCCGCTGGATATCGTTTCTGTACAGCTCATTGTGCAGCCTCTCGACCCGTCTGCGTCCGTTCGCAGCGCATCCGCCTTCGTTGAGCGAAGAATAAATTTCAATGATATCCGGCTTAGCCCTCCGGACTCCTCCGGACCATACCGTTTCTCTTCGTATCTTCCCTCCAATCCCCACTCTTCCTCCAACCACTCCCAGGACCGCGCTTTGGCTACGGATCCCGGCACGAGCAGCCCTCTTCCGCCTCACCCTGCTTCTTCGTTGTCTGTATATTCAAGTGATTCCTCGCGACCGCTGTTACAGCACCACGAATCCGGCGCAGACGACTCTTCGTCACTTGCCTCGGGTGATCGAGGAACCACCCATATATTCGCACATGCTGAATGCACGGGCCGTTTCTCCAGAGACTCTTCTGGGGTATGGCGTCATAATCTCATGTTCTCATGGCCAGATACCAAATCCAACAGCCGGTGGGCAGTCGGTGAGTCTGTCCAAACCAGCTTGGCAAGCGTCAAGTTTTTCCTTCGCGTCAAGGTCAGTGCTACCTCATTCTTTTGTCGCTACCCGTCTAAGCATTCCACAGCTGATTGTCTCCTCACCGGCAAGCTCTGCGGAGACCGTAGAACTTGAAGACAAGGAACTTACCATAGTATCCACAAACGACTTGCAAAGGCAGCTTGCCCTTTCCCGATATACCGATTGGGTGAACACAACCTCGACACATTCGAAATCAAAGTCCCCTCGGGGCTCTGAGCGTGATCGCAACACGGAACAGCTTCCATCGCCCCCGCGAAGCCCTCGTCAAAAACCTATCCTGGACGATCCAGACACTGCACCCCCTCTCACAAGACCGCCTCTGTCTCTCGATCATAGTTACAAGATCTCAACCGCTTCATCACCGTATCCGGGAGGGTGTAATAGCGTATCCAAGGTTTCGAGGCGACCACATACTTCTGCAGGACCTCGGGACTGGTCTAGCAGACTCGGCGCGCGATCCCTCAAAGATTTTCAGAGTCAAAGCAATCGTCTGGCAGTTCCCCCGCGACCGGAAACTGTTCAAGCCACACGTTTTCCGAGGCCACTCTCCCGGTCTCGTAGTTTCGTCCGCCAAAAATCTCCAGAAGTTTCACGCGGATCGGGAGCTGGCGTGAGCTCTAGTGGACACTCGAGTATCGAGAGCTCCCAACACCCTACCTGTGGGAGTCTCTTGTTTGACACGGTAAACCTGGTGGACGTGCAAGCGTGGGAGCAGGAACTCGCGCGCATAGAGTCTGCGAGCCGAAGAAACAGCGCAGACATGCTGGGTTTCATGTCTCAACGCAAGAAGGCCAGTGTGGAGCAGCCCTCTGTGCATCCGTATTTGCATGCCGGAGGATAACCTAGCTTCTCGGACAGCTGCGTCCGGCTATCGTTGCGCTATGTTATTCCTCGCCCCCGACATATTCACTAGATTTGCTGTAATGGGATTAGCCCAACAAGCTTTCCGCGTTCGCGACTTGAGCAATGACTGACTAGCACGATGTATGTATACCCCCACATTGATCGACTGCACCGCGTTGTGTGGATGTGAGTAAACCTTGGACACGCAACTCAGCCTCACACCCCATCTGAGAATGAGTTTCCCGTGGTTCAGGCTGACAGTGTTGGCGGGTAGTCGTGCGTTCATCCGTCCTGTCATCGTTGCGAGCGCTCATGTGCACATCCCACACAAAGTGATGGGCGTAGGATATCTAGCTATGCGAGGTTCGTCCAATGTGTCCATCACGCCTGTCCTGGACCCTTATTTTTTTTTTCCAGCAACCGTGCCGACTCCTGAGCAGACATACGCCGTGAGTGGGCAGTAGTCCTCCTGTGTCGCCTGGACGCCGGTGGGGTTAGCGCTCGAGCTACGTTGCTGATGCCTGTGATACACAGGCTTTGGCTCCCGACCTCAGGCGGAGGGTCGACGCAAATCGTATTGCCCGCAAGACCCAGGAACAGGCTCTGAAGCAGCAGATCGAAGCTCAGGCAAGTACATCCGTTCTCCTTGTGTCGTTTGACCAAGGTCACCTGCGCCGCATCCAGGCAAGGGATCCGGAAGCTGCAAAACCAATATGGGTCGACCCACGGAAGTGAGCGGTGGCAGCTCACTCCTTCCTGGTCTCGAGATCTCCACCATCCCCCGCGTCGGTCTCCAAAGTGCGCACTCTGTATAATGGAGAGATGCAGGGCTACCATTCAGGCAGTAACCGACCTGCTCCTGGGTCGGCGAGGCCGGAAAACCACCAATTGTTGCACCAATAATGAGAATGCATTCACAAGGACCGATCGGAGAGATAGGTAGTCCCACACGGAATGCAAGCTTGAAAGGGCAGATGAGCCGAGTGCTTAATAGGACACAAATTCATCGGTCATTCTGTGGTGCCACGCCATGCCAACAAGAGCGGAAAAGACAATGTAAAATGGACTGGCCCTGAGTCATACATCTATGGACCGGAGCGAATGTCGCACAAATTGTCCTCGCCCTCCGAGAGTGATACAGGCTCCAACGTCTACGCATCCTAGTATGCCGATCCCGCCACGCAAGCATAAATGACTTGACTAGGACCGGAAAACCCGTCGACAACGTCGGGCTCATGTCAAGGATGTTCTGAAGTATCCGCATCTGACAATGAGGATGAGAAGGGGATACATGATGTCATAATGGGCCCCGCAGAATCCTCTGACTGCCGACCTTGTCCACGAAGGGGCGTATCGTGCGGGGAACGGAATGGTTCATCGTTACTAGGCATATAGGTAGCATGCGCTTCGCCGTTTCCAGTGCATACCGGCGTGCCTGTCATGAGCGAGGGTTGAGCAAAGGATCGCTCGATGCTGTGGGAAATGTCGTTCGGGTCGTCAACGGCAGTCCCAGGTGGAGATGAAGATGTTGTTTGACCTGATACTGGTGTAGATGAGCGACTACGAGCTGAAGCACCAGCGGAAGGATCGTCGGTTGGCTGACCGTATGGCGACGAGTAGGGTACCACTGGGACTGCCGCAACGGCAGATTGGACCCCTGACGGAGTAGGTTCGTCAGCATTGGCCGTCGCAGATGAGCCTCCGGGAGTGTCTGTTGCACCCTCGCGGCGGGCCCTTTCTTCTTCTCTTCTTTGCTGCGCTTCGTGCTCAAGAAGAGAGAGACGCATTGCCTCCATAACCATGAGCTTGTCGAAGGTGAGCGTCGGTGAAAGGGAGGAAGGTACAAGCTTACTTCTTCCAAATCTTGACCACCTAAACCCATTTGTCCGAGGAGCTGACTGAGGTCCGCTTGGCCATTCGCCCGCGGACCACGGCGCCGTCGACTGCCGGTAATGCCGCCAGGAGATCCACTCTCGCCGTCCTCTGCACCATCCGTGGTCGGGAGGGTGTGCACACGACCACTGGTAACACCGACGGGGATGAGTCGATCTCCAACCTGCCTCATGATGATTCTCCTATTAGCGCGACGGGTTACTGCTGCGCGAACGGCAGCAAGTTTGGCTTCCCAGTCGGGACGGATGTGGTCTTTATCGAGAGATGGGATGAGTGGGGTGAAGGGGGACAGGGGAGCCATCTACCTGTTGTGACGACTTCGGGACTATCGTGACCGAAGCTCTTTCGACGGCGCTTGTGAGCACTGGAGGAGCCAGGGGTGCCTTGCTGTGACCGGAGAGGGTCGGCCCAGGAAGGAGGGGGCTGGGGGAGGAAGGAGATGTCGAGGGGAAGAAGCAGGGATCAGAGGAGGACTGACCATTCCCTCGCTAGCAATCCCTGCACGCCACGAGGGGGGCACATAAACGATGCCGAAATTGTCTTGTACACAGTAGGGACACGCAGCGGGTTCTGAGACGAGGTGTGTTGCGGTTGGTTCGGCTCGCTTTATCTGCACAAAGCATTCTGTGCAGATTGCTTGGTCACAGCAGCGGGAGTGGTTGATGTTGGGAGGGTAGTACTGAGGGAGGCGTCAGCGCGTGCAGGGGAGGGTGAGGAGACGGCGGACAAGGAAGCAGATGGGACACTCGACGGCACCCCTGTAGAGGGCAGCCTCTGGGCAGCGAGAGGGCTCTTTGAGGGCTGTGCGCCTGGGTGCAGGGGACGGCTTTGGGGCGTCGCGGGCTGGGGGGGGATCGGAGGGGGCGCTGTCGGGGTCAGGGATGTCCTTGCGTGCGGCGAGGATGTGGTCGTCGTCCCAGCCGTCGTCGTAGTCCTCGAGGGGGCGGTAAAAGGGGGCGAGCTTCCTGCCGACGATGAGCTGGGTCACGACGGCGTGGTTCCAGTCTCTGGGGCCCGTGTAGACGCCCTGCGGGGAAAGCGAGCCGTAGTCGACCGTGTCGTCGTGGTGCGGACGGCCAGAAGACGAGCCGGCGTTGCCCATGGCGGGAAAGTCTCGGCGAGATGGGCGGCGGTCGCGGCGGTGTCGTCGCCGTCGTCGTCGTCGCTCGCTGTGTGTTTGTCCCTTGTTTGGCACCCTTACCGTTGCGCGGCCCGGGGCTGCCGTGTCCACCACGTCAGTGCGCAAACAGGCGGTTGCGAGCGACCACCATGACCATCCTCGACGCGCCCTGGACGCTCGCGCCGAGCCAGATCCTTGAACACTTTGCAGTGGACCCCAATGCAGGTCTCTCCGACCACCAGGCTGCCAACCACGCCCTCCTTTATGGCAGAAACGGTGCGCTGTCTCTCTGCCTCCTTCCGCCAGCGCTGAACCCGCTCCAGAGCTCCCAGAGGATCCCCCGACCCCCCTATGGCAGCTCGTCCTGGACCAGTTCAAGGACCAGCTCGTCCTCATCCTCCTCGCGTCCGCCGCCGTCTCCTTCCTCCTCGCCCTCTTCGAGGACTCTGCCGACGCCAGTCCCTTTGGTGTTTTCGTCGAGCCAGCAGTCATCTTTCTCATCCTCATCGCCAACGCGGTCGTCGGTGTCGTCCAGGAAACAAACGCCGAAAAGGCTATCGACGCAAGTTGCCCTCGTCCCCTCGTCCGCCTCTCTTTCACGCTCCTCCACAGGCCCTCAAGGAATACTCCCCCGACGAAGCCAGTGTACTTCGGTCCGGCCACTTGGTTCGCGTGCATGCTTCTGACCTCGTCCCTGGTGACATCGTGTCGGTCGCCGTCGGAGATAAAGTTCCTGCTGACTGCAGACTTTTCTCAATTTCATCCAGTAGCTTCCGTGTAGATCAGGCAATTCTCACTGGTGAAAGCAGCAGCGTCAACAAGTCCATCGACGTCGTGCCAGACTCCAAAGCCGTCAAGCAAGACATGACCAACATGCTCTTCTCCGTGCGCTCAACTCTATACGTGTATCTTCCAATCCATCTCACTTTTCTACAGGGAACGACTGTCGTAAACGGCACCGCACGCGCTATCGTCACATTTACTGGAAAAAAGACCGCTATCGGTCACATTCATCATTCTATATCCCAACAAATCAGCGACAAAACGCCGTTGAAGCGTAAACTCGACGATTTTGGCGATCTGCTTGCCAAAGTGATATCCGTAATATGTGTTTTGGTCTGGCTCGTCAATTTTCGTCACTTTTGGGATCCTTCCCATCACGGTGTATTAAAAGGTGCAATCTATTACTTCAAGATCGCTGTCGCGCTGGCCGTGGCTGCTATTCCCGAAGGCCTCGCTGCTGTCATCACTGCTTGTTTGGCTCTCGGAACCAAGAAGATGGCTCAGAAAAACGCCATCGTTCGAAACTTGCCCAGTGTCGAGACTCTCGGCTGCACAAACGTCATATGCTCCGACAAGACCGGTACTTTGACCACAAATCAAATGAGTGTCTCCAAGGTACTTCACTGCTTTGTCACCTCGGCCATGCTGGCTCATGTGGGCTATTAGTTCATCATAATCGACGCGGAGACTCTATCTCCATCGGAGTATCAGGTCGAAGGGACCACGTATTCGCCACACGGTTCCGTTCGGTCCACTAGGGGTAAAGGATCCGATTCAGGCATTGATCCCATCCGTAGACTCGCAGAAATCTGCGCCGTGTGTAACGATGCGAAGATTATATATCAGGCGGTGTGCAATATTTTATTCGTGCAGGTCCGTGCTCATTCATCGTTCTCTAGGAGAAGGACGCCTACAACAACGTCGGAGAACCTACAGAGGCTGCACTGAAAGTCCTCGTCGAAAAGTTGGGCTGTCCAGACGCAGAAACTATCAAATCAATATCATCCATGACACGTGGGGCTCGAGCAAGTGCTGTCAGCGAGTACTTTGAGCGCAATATACCCCGTTTGTTGACTTTTGAATTCTCCCGGGACCGCAAAATGATGTCAGTATTGGTCCATCTCAACGGCGTCGGCGCCTTGTTCGTCAAGGGCGCTCCGGAATCCGTTCTTGAACGCTGCACGTCTGTCATGGTGCACGGCAAGATTGTTCCGTTGAAATCGGAACTAAGGAACGCCATTCTTGCACAGACCAGTAACTACGCTTCCAACGGCCTACGGACGCTTGCCATGGCCTATGTTGACGCAGAGGATACCGATGCCACACACTACGCTAGCCAGAATACGCAAGACTATGCTCGCTTTGAACAAAACCTTGTCTTTGTTTCTTTGGTGGGCATGCTCGATCCCCCACGCCCCGAGGTCCGTCTGGCTGTCGCCAATTGCAGAGCTGCGGGGATCCGCGTAATTTGCATCACGGGTGATAACAAAGGCACTGCTGAGACGATATGTCGTCAGATCGGGATATTTCACGAGGACGAAGACTTGACGGGCAAGAGTTACACGGGACGAGAGCTTGACGCACTCACCCACGAGGAAAAAATACAGGCCGTGCAGCGTGCGGGCTTGTTTAGCAGGACGGAACCGGGACACAAAAGTCAACTAGTCGACCTTTTGCAGGGGCTTGGGATGGTTGTCGCCATGGCAAGAAGTTTCTTGGCAGTTCCTCGAACCATCCACTCACAGAAAATCATCTAGACGGGTGACGGCGTTAACGACGCTCCCGCGCTGAAAAGAGCAGACATTGGTGTCGCTATGGGCAGTGGTACCGATGTTGCCAAGTTGGCGGCGGACATGGTTCTCGCAGATTCGAATTTCGCGACGATAGAACAAGCTGTAGAAGAAGGCAGGCTTATATACAATAACACCAAACAGTTTATTCGATACCTTATATCTTCCAATATTGGCGAGGTCGTCAGGTATGGATCACCTTCGTAGCACGCCATATTACTTATCCTGCTTGCTAGCATCTTCCTGACCGTGCTGTTGGGCATGCCGGAGGCGTTGATCCCCGTGCAGCTGCTTTGGGTTAACCTCGTTACGGACAGTCTACCAGCCACTGCCCTTGGATTCAATCCCGCTGATCATTCCATCATGCGTGTACCTCCGCGGAATGCCAAGGAGCCACTAGTTGGGAAATGGTTGTTCTTCCGGTATCTGGTCATTGGGATTTATGTCGGTTGCGCTACTGTATTTGGGTATGCGTGGTGGTTCATCTACTACTCTGGGGGACCACAAATTACATTCTATCAACTCGTGAGTGGACCGTCCTCTGATGCGCCACGCGACTGACAGGTACTAGACCCACTTCCATCAATGCCCGGCCATGTTCTCGGAAATTGGGTGCGAGATGTTCACTAATGAGATGGCGAGGCGCGCAACAACCATGAGTCTCTCGATTCTGGTCACGGTGGAGATGTTCAACGCCATGAATTCTCTGTCAGAGAACGAAAGTCTGCTCCGTTTACCAGTCTGGAAGAACCCGTTCCTCGTGGCTGCCATCACGCTAAGTATGGGACTACACTTTGGGATCTTATACGTCCCGTTCTTTACGTCACTGTTCGCGATCACGCCGCTCAACTGGGCGGAGTGGAAGGCAGTATTGTGCTTCAGCGCGCCGGTTTTGCTGATTGACGAGGTTCTCAAGTTTATAACGGTAAGTCCTCGGCGAAATCGTTGCAGGACGGCGTCTCAAGGATTTTGCGCGACCAGGTTACGGTCATTCGGCCGCTTCAGAGCTGAGGGCGCGGCGCGTAAATGCGGTTACGGTAGATACATGTCTAGTCGCGTCAATCATGCCACTGTTAAGTTTATTCGCCTCGCCCCGTGTGACCCTTACCTGTTTTCCCACCTGCGGGACCTCTGGGGAACCCGTCATCGTTGCTCTCTCGCCTTGCAGATCAGCCGCGGCGTGAGCTCCAGCTTGCACACCTCCGGTAGATACAAGGCTTCTCGCTAATGCCATCATGATATTGTTGGCGTCTGTACGTCATGCTGATGTAAGCAGTAATACAGTCCCGCTCGCCTGTGTCCCTTGTGTCTTTATTTCCTCGTGCTCCAGTTTCCCTCTCTAGACAGCGCCCAGCCACTCGTTACAATCATGCAGCTTTTTGCCAGCTTCGTGCTGGCGCTCTCTTTTGCCCTCTCGTTTATTCCTCCTGCCCTCGCTCATGCACACCAGGGCCGGCATCATGCACATCGACAGGTCGACCTTGCTCGTCGTAGTTCTGGGGAGATCAGTCTTTACAAGCGTTTTGACAACGCTCGTCTCTCCTACTACGCAGTTGGTCTTGGCGCTTGTGGTAGCACAAGTGTTGCGAGTGATTTTGTGAGTGCCGTTCGTCTTGGGGTCTGGCACCTACGCTCACATGCGTCCGTATCTAGGTCGTCGCACTCGACATAGCGGTTGGTTTTCCCTGGCTCGATAAGGCACCAGGCTAATTCGTCTTTAGCTATTCACCCAAGGTTCCTATTGCTTCCAGGCGATCACCATCACAGTCGATGGGAAAACAGCAGGAGCCACTATCGTTGATGAGGTGCGTCGTCATTCGTGCCATTCCCTTCATTCCACCAAATACGATCGTGACCACAGTGCCCTGGTTGTCCACCTGGCGGCCTCGATCTCTCGCAGGGCCTCTTTGAGTACTTTGCCGATGTCAATGTTGGTATTATCTATGGTACATGGGAACCTGGTTCTGGAAGTTCCCCCCCATCATCTTCCTCTCCGCCGTCTGCTACTAGTTTTGATATACCCCTTACCACCTTGCTCGCTCCGTCCACGACGACTTCGCAGCCGTCTTCAGCGACTACGTCTTCTTGGCCCACCAGTTCCTCAAGTTACAACTCCACCACGGTCAGCTCCAACACCTCTAGCCTGGTCCCTACCCAGACGACCACCGGTATTGTCTCCGAGTCTGCCGGACCGAGTGCCGACGGATCTGTCCTTGTCGGCCTAAACCTGGCTCTCGTGGAACTTGGTAGACTCTTGGTTGCTTCCGTTGACCCGTCGTGAGCGCGTCCGAGTTTCTTTCCCCTTGCTATTACAAATATCATTGGAGGGGTGGTTCGAGGAAAAGTATGAATATCATAGATGGACATCTCGATATTACGAGCGCTAACGGACCCCAGTGTTTCTAGTTTGAGCCGTATCCATGTCATTCTTTTGAGCTGCAAATTTACTGTTGACGTGCCACTGTCAATTCGTGATCATGTTTCATGTCGTCGACACGAAATTTCCCGACGGTTGCTTGGCAACACCTTGTCAGAGTCCTCAGGTAGCCCACACAGCTCCTTGGGTACCACTCGTTTGCGATACAACAGCAGCCCTGCTGACATGCCTCGCATGATCTCGACGGTCTGCGCCCTTCTTTCCTTCATACTTCCATTCGTTACAGCCCGTTGGATCGGGCGTCATCATGAGGTCGCCCTCCGCGCTCGGGGGGACATGGATCTCTACAAGCGTCAATATTACGCTGACGCACGATTTACTTATTACGCGGTTGGTTTGTAAGTCCTGCGCTGGTCTTCGCAGGAAACGAGATGCTTACCCACGCCTGTATATCTGAAGAGGCGCCTGTGGCCAAACGAGTCAACCCAGCGACTTTGTGAGCATGGTCGGCACATCGTTTCTCGTCAACTGACCGGGGTATCTCAGATCGTAGCGCTAAACATTGAGCAATTCGGCACCGGATACCCTGGTCCCAACTGTTTCCGATCCATCACCATCCAATACAATGGGCTGACTGCCGCAGCTACAATCGTGGATAGGGTTTGGCCCCATCTCCAGTCGCCCGCTGAAAATGCTCACATTGACATGTGACTAGTGTGTCGCATGCCCCTCCAATGGCGGCCTGGACTTTTCCGAGGGTCTATTCCAATACTTTTCCCCCTTGTCGACCGGTGTGATATATGGCGATTGGTGGTTCAACGACGGAGAGCAGAGCTCCTCGGACTGGACACCTCCCAGTACCACCTGGGCCTCCCCAGTAGCAACTTCCACCCCTGATTACACCACCCCTGCGCCTACAACCTCGAGCGTCCCAACATACACACTCACGACGAGTACTCAGGCTTATACTCCCCCTCCGACGACCTCTACAGCCACGACCTCTTCGACTTCTCCCGCTGTCTCGAGCACTGGCTGGACCAGCGGGTTGGCATCCCAGACGGTGGGAGTGACCCCGGAAGCTAGCAAACCCGACAACATCGCTGTTGTTCTCCAAATTGTGGTTGAATTTGGTGCCCTGCTCTCCTTGGCTCAGAAGAGCGGGTAGATGAGAAGTTGCGGTCTATTCGGTTCGGATGAGGTTACTGACACGTTTGATGTTCCGGCCTTTCTTCTTCCATCTCTTCTCTATGAGAACTCGTACCTAACCGAGCTTCGCTACCATTTCTCTACCTGGCACGTAAAGTGCTCTATACCTTGATACCTTGAAGTGTATGTGCTACACGGTCTTGACTGTTTATCACACTATTTTGTCAGTTGGAAAGTAAAATTCCCGGCGACCACGACGTTTATGGTAGGTGAAGCCTGACCCGTTGCAGTGTGACCTGTGTCGTGTCACAGAGAGCTATTTGGCGTGCTCATGCTTATGAGTAAAGGCGGGCGTCGATGGAAGACCCAAAGCATTAGGAGAATAAAGATCGAGCCATGCATCGTTCCCTCGATCAAAGGTGAACAATTTACATGGTGACTACGAGACACACCAAAATATATGAAGGCAAAGGCGTGGGTCGCGACTTTGGTTCCTGGCAAAGGGAGACAGGGAGATCTGTCAGGGTGTATGCGCCCGTACTGCTTGGTCGTCCTCGAAAGAAGACTTGCTCGTGATCCGTGGACCAGTGCCTCGAGGTGGTTGGTGGTGTTCGCGGAGTTGGCCATGCTCGCCAACCAAGGCTGCCCGACGCCGCGTTGCACGACCAGGCTCGCTGAGCACCGCGAGCCACGCCGTGTGATATGGATTACATAATACGATTAGATGACCCTCTGCCCAGCAACGCCTGCTTGTTGCCGTCGGCGTGCTTGTCTTGCTAATCCATCCATGGAGGTATGTATGCGCAATCATTCCCCTCCCATGCTCATCTTCCACCACTAGAGCCTACTAGACTTCTCCAAGGAGTTCGATGTCTCCCTCTTGGACAAGGTCGCGATGGCATTCTACACCAGTCGCGGTCAAGAGGTCCGCATCTCTGCATACCTTTTCCATCCATCTGACCTCCTCCCAGCAACAAATGGCCCAGCAAGTCCTCACCCAATTGGAAGAACACCCGGATGCATGGATGAGAGTTCCGGAGATAATGGAGAGGTCATCATTTCAGCAGTCAAAGGTTTCCACCAGACCACCGGCACACTACCCATCTCATCGTCTCTTTGCAGTATATCGGTCTGCAGATCCTCGAGAGGCTCATCACCACACGCTGGAAGACCCTGCCCGACGGCCAACGACAAGGTATCCGCCATTCCCCAGCCCTTCGTTTGGTTCAGCATCCACATCATCTTCAGGTATCAGGAATTTCGTCGTCGGCGTAACCGTCAAGGTCGCCTCGGACGAGATCACTATGCGGAAGGAAAAGACCTTCGTCAATAAACTCAACCTTGCCCTGGTCCAAGTGAGATTCCGTTTCGTAGACTATTTCGTCGTCATACTTCCCATCGTCCCCAGATCCTGAAACAAGAATGGCCACATAATTGGCCGACTTTTATAACCGAACTCGTCGAGTCCTCCAAAACGAATCTCTCTCTATGCGAGAACAATATGGTCATCTTACGTCTTCTGTCTGAGGAAGTCTTTGACTATTCCGCAGAACAAATGACCCAGACTAAGATTAAGAATCTCAAAAACCAGATGTGTGGGGAGTTCAGTGAGATCTTCAAGCTCTGTTCCGAAGTCCTCGAGGAAGCACAAAAAACGAGTTTGATCAAGGCCACTCTAGAGACGCTGCTGAGATTCTTGAACTGGATACCTCTTGGTTATATCTTTGAGACGACTATCATCGATCTTCTACTCAACCGCGCAAGTGTTCGTCTATCTGTTCCTCTTCTTTTCTAATTATATTTGCACAGTTCCTCGAGGCTCCAGAGTTCCGCAATGTGACTCTCAAGTGCTTGGCTGAGATCGCCGGCCTCAACGTGGGGCCAGAATATGATCCAAAATTCGTGATATTGTTTGCTATGGTGATGACATCCGTAAACCGTATGATCCCCCCTTCAACCAACATCGCCGCCGCCTATGCATCTGCGTCCGACTCTGGTCAAGAACTCGTCCTCAACCTTGCGTTGTTCTTGAGTAACTTCCTATCCAACCACCTTCGAGCCGTCGAAACGGAGGCGAATCGTGACGTGCTACTCAATGCTCATCTATACATGGTCAAAGTATCACAAGTCGATGAACGTGAAATATTCAAGATCACGCTCGAATACTGGTCGAAGCTTGTTGCCGAACTCTACGACGAGATCCAGGCGCTGCCCATCGGAGACAGCGGTTTACTCATGGGACTGAGCCTCGGAAACGGGACTAGCAGCGTGCTCAACGGGATGTCTCTGCGGAAGAATATCTACAGTGATGTTTTGAGCAACCTTCGTCTCGTCGTCATTGAACGCATGGTCAAGCCAGAAGAGGTGAGAACATTTTTATTCTTCACCATCATTTTCTAATAGACCCTCAGGTTCTCATTGTTGAAAACGATGAAGGCGAAATTGTTCGGGAGTTTATGAAAGAGTCTGACACCATCGTTCTTTATAAGCAGATGCGTGAACTCCTGGTATACCTCACCCATCTAGATGTCGTTGACACGGAAAACATCTTGACGGAAAAGCTAGCCAAGCAAGTCGATGGCTCAGAATGGAGTTGGCAGAACCTGAACACGCTCTGCTGGGCAATTGGTAGTATCTCTGGCGCTATGAGTGAGTAGTCAGTCATTCCGCTAGTCCGCGCTGGCGTCAACGAATCTATTTTAGACGAGGAGACCGAGAAACGATTCTTGGTCACCGTGATCAAGGACTTACTTGGGCTATGCGAGATCAAACGGGGGAAAGATAACAAGGCTGTTGTCGCGTCGGACATCATGTATATCGTTGGGCAATATCCGCGCTTCCTCAAAGCTCACTGGAAGTTCTTGAAGACTGTAGTCAATAAGCTGTTCGAGTTCATGCACGAGACGCATGAAGGTGGGTGCTAAATGCAAATAGCCTTCGTTGGGCTGAACCGAATGATTATCTTGCAGGCGTTCAGGACATGGCCTGTGATACTTTTATCAAGATTGCTCAGAAGTGCCGTCGACATTTCGTGATGCAACAATCGGGAGAGCAAGAACCGTTCATTGACGAAATTCTACGGCTATTGCACAGAATCACCGTCGATTTGTCGCCTCAACAAGTATACATGCTAGTCTTTTGACTCCACGTTTCATAAACTGACGCAGTCTCTTGTAAGGTGCACACCTTCTACGAGGCAGTCGGATACATGATTTCTGCTCAACCGAACAAGCCTCAACAGGAGAAATTGATCGCGAAGCTGATGGAGTTGCCCAACAACGCTGTAAGGGTCCTTTCCGACCCTTCTGTCTCCTGACCGACTCGGTTTTTGAAGTGGGACTCTCTGATGGCACAAGCTGCACAGAACATTGATGTACTAAGCAACCTTGACAACATCAAAATCCTCTCGAACGTGTTGAAAACCAATGTTTCCGCGTGCACCTCCATCGGGAGCTTCTATTTACCCCAAGTTGGCCGCATATTCCTTGACATGCTTGGTCTCTACAAAGCTGTCAGCGGCATCATCAGCGAGACGGTTGCGCGGGAAGGTCGGCGTTGACATTGTACTTGTTGTCCTCTTATTGATACCTTTTGTCAGGAGTAATTGCGACAAAAACTCCAAAGATTCGTCAGCTGCGGACGGTTAAAAAGGAAATTTTGAAGCTGATGGAGACATACATCAGGAAGGCAGAAGACCTGGATGCCGTGAATATTAATTTCATGCCGCCACTCCTGGATGCTATGCTTGGCGACTATAATCGCAATGTCCCTATTGCGCGGGACGCTGAAGTTCTTAATGTGATGGCAACGATTACTGGCCGCCTGGGTGTAAGTTATTATCTATGATCAAGGGATGGATGTTGAGCCCTCTGGCGATCCAGCCCCTTCTTACCCCCCAAGTCCCCGCTATCCTTGATGCTGTATTTGAACCCACCCTCAACATGATCAATCAAGACTTTGCCGAGTTTCCGGAGCACCGTGTTGGTTTCTTCAAGCTGTTACGGGCCATTAACCTCAACTGCTTCCCTGGTGGGCGTGATTGCTTGCGTCGGCCCCGCCCTCCTAATGACCCATCACAGCTCTCCTTGGAATACCACCAACTCAATTCAAGTTGTTCATGGACAGTATTATTTGGGCGATCAAGCATACCATGCGAGATATCGCGGACACGGGCCTAAACTGTACGTTCATGTTCTTGTTTTTGTCAGCTGCTGTCGAAGCTGTTTAGTGTGCCTGGAGGTAGTCAACAATTTTGCAAGCGCGGAGCCTGCCGTTAGCAACGCGTTTTTCCGGCAATACTTCCTAAGCATCATACAGGACATCTTCTTTGTCCTCACGGATGCCGATCACAAGAGTGGATTCAAACTTCAGAGTCTTCTCCTTGCGCGGATGTTCCAGCTTGTCGAGACAAACCAAATCCAGTCTCCATTATTCAATCCAGCGCAGGTGGCCGACCCGAACATGTCCAACTCGTTGTTCCTCAAGGAGTATTGTGCAAATCTTCTGAAGACGGCATTTCCTCACGTGCACAAGTAGGCCCATCGTCGGCAGTGATATCCCTTTACTGACTGGCTGTGATGCAGTACTCAAGTCCAAGTCTTTGTCACTGGACTGGGAGAGTTCCACAGCGACATCAACCGATTCAAGCTTGCATTGCGTGACTTCCTTATCCAACTCAAGGAGTTTTCGTCTGGTGACAATGCTGAACTATATCTCGAGGAGAAGGAAACAGAAGCATTGATGAAGGCACAGGCTGAGCGAGAACTCGCAATGCGTGTGCCCGGATTGTTGAAACCATCGCAATTAGAGGACAAGGATGAGGATATTTCATAGAGTGTCTGTTTGGCACTCTGTCTTTTTCTTTTTCTTTTCCTGTCTCATTTCTAGCGCTCCTTTTGTTTGACACGAGCATGCTCCAGACGTTGAACTATCTTCATCCTACCAGTTTTCCTCACTTTGCTATCGAAGTCTCCTCACAGCTTCACATCTAATGTATTAGTATACGTCGTGGATGGCAAAATAATGTAGAACACCGGGTGAAGCTCGAGCGGGCGCGGATGCGATGCCTGATAAGATCGCGTTGACCACCACCACCATGTTCAAAAAGTAGCTACACCGGCTCCTCGAGAAACAGGGCGTACTACTGACCAGGACTTGCAGGTTCTCGCCATCAAGCGACATAGCGAGCCAGACCCCGCCCAAATCCTCCGTCCAACGGTCGATTCGGGCTGCAGTGCTTGCGCAGTGGAAACTGGAGCCTGAAACTTTGGAACAGATATGGCCAAAGAAAGAGTCCCTGACACACGTGAAGTGGTGCGTGTCTCTCGCCGATTTCCGCTGGCAAGTCGATGCTGAACACGCCCGACGAGACAGCAGAGAGCACATCTCGATATACACCATCAACGGCGAACCATTGTTTTTCCAGCACTTTGATGGACCCCTTTTCCCGACCCTTCGACTGCTCCACAAGTGTAAGTCGCGCGCTGTCTGTCGTCCTGAATTCCCACCCCGCATCCCTTGCAGATCCGATCCTGCTGCCCAAAGTTGGCGTAGACCGCGGTGCGATACGCTTCCTGCTTGCAGGGGCGCACATGATGTGCCCGGGCCTCACGTCCGCCGGCGGATACCTCCCGCCAGCGGAACACGAAATTCCCGCCGGTTCGCTCGTCGCCGTCCACGCAGAGGGGAAAGAGTATGCGGTGGCCGTCGGGATCACGAAGCTGGGCACGGAAGACATGCGCAAGGTCAACAAAGGGGTTGGCGTGGAGATCGCCACGCATTTGGGGGACGACTTGTGGGCGGTTCAGACGGTCTAGCTTAGCGAGCTGCCGTGTCGTTCATCCTCGGAACGTGTCCTGTCAGTAGCTGGTGGGGTCATGTGAGATTGTTCGGCCGCCCGGGGCTGTGCTACTCCGTCCAGACCACACAGCTTTCGCCTCGAATCATGCAAGGAGGCTCGTTCGCGTACGAGTCATTCACTCAAGTCAGCCCACGCAGGAAGCGAAAAGGAAAGGACAGGGCGCGTGCCAGCGTAACACCATCCGAATTGCTGACTCGCGTGAGGGACGAGCTCGCGACCGATGACCGGTGGTCGCTGTGCTGTAGAGGTACGTATTTCTGCTAAAGCGTCCGTGATGCGGTCCACTTGCGACGGAAGAAACGTTCCAGAAGGCGCTTGGCGACGCGCGCGTTGAACCCCGAAAAGTATTGTGCCTTGGATTGGGGAGCCCATCGTCCTCTCGAGACGCGCGGGCACAACTGGTGTTGCTCAGCGATCTGTGCGCCTGTTCAAACATCGTGCGTGGATCCAGAGAGCACGGCCGTCTTGCACTCGGTTCTCCCTAAAGAGAGCGTTCCACAGGACGTGGGCAACGTTTTCGTGTACGATCCTGTATTCACGGACGCGGATAGCGAGCTGTTCCAGGCCGTTGGCATGCGGCGTCTAGATCATATCCAGGCAAGCGGCTTCATCTCGGGCTCCGGTTTCAGGCTAAATTGCAGGCGTATCCAGGGCGCCAAGTACTCGCTGGACTGTCCCACGATCCTGTACATGCCGCATTGTGAGCTGAATTTGTACGAGGCGGTCATTCGTGCCAACTGGACGCTTGACGGCTTGCGCAACATGATCTTTCTTGCAAACCGGTTCAACGACTATGTCGACAAGTGCGTGTACACATCGCCGGGGGCATTTTCGACGGCGCCTGACGGGGCGGACAGCGACGTCGGTTCCAGGCTTGAAAAGGAGTGTCCATGCTTGCTAAGACTGGGTGCGTCGTGAAATGGCGGTAGGGATCGCTCACTGGACTGGTGCAAGGACGTTGCAGCACGCGTTGTGGAATGCCGACCCGTTCCCGTGTCGAAAGCGTTTCCGAGCGCGTTCAACAACCTTTCGCTCCAGTTTGTCACGCGGGAACCAGACGCTGCGTTCTGGGAAACGCCACCTGCGCCCGCGCCAGAGCACCATTAATGCAGACCAGCGCCGCCGTCTATTCGTGCTGTCAGAGCCAAAACTCTACGATACAAAACCAACTAGCATATCAACAAACGACCAAGGGAGGCAAATTATAAGGTAGAAATAGCACCGCTAGCTAGCACTCTTTCCTAGACATGATACAAATCTCTGCAAACGGAAGTGGGTCAAGCTCAAAACAATCATATTCCGAACCTGTCGTGCGAATGTATATGTCCGGCTGAGGCCGCAACCGTCCACCTTCTCCCGTGAACGAGTTTTCGAAAAGGAGATCGGAGGACCGGCTTAGCGACGGTGTCGAAGGAACGTCAGACTCATCGTCAGAAGTATCCTCTATTGCGTCTGGCACAGAGAGGTCGTCCAGCTCGTCGATATCATAACGAGAGAGAGCTGGTGGCGAGGAAACCAAGTGAGACTCAGCACTAGGACCAAGCTCACATGGCCGAACGAGTGGTGGATGCAAGAATGGATATGGAACAGGATATGGCACAGCGGGGGGTGGCGAACAGTGCGCCTGTTGGTCAAGGTCGTCCGAGGACGACATGGGGGACATCAGCGGGCTCAAGGATGCGTCGTCGTCGTCTTCTTCTACAGCAACGACGGACACTTGAACATCGGAATCTGCGCCAAACTCGTCCTCTTCGCCTTCGCATAGAGTTTCCAAGAGGGAATCAAGCCACTCGGCCTCAGAAGCAGACATATCAGTGTCACCTCGAGGAATGAGTTTGCTGGCGTCGGGGAACAAGAATGCGTCTGGCTCGGGACCGCCTTCTTCGTCATCTGGTACATCTTCAGAAAATACACACACGGAACTGGCTGGACCGCTCAATACGGATGGTGTGGGGGGAGATTGTGAGCGAAACACCGAATTTTTAAGGAGAACCCAGCGGTGAAGGTTACAGGTGTCCTTGCCGCCTACGGCGGCATGCAACTTGCTACGGGCCATTGTGAATAGATTAGGATACTCTGACGACATTTGGGTGAAGGGGTGAGAGGGGATGACTGGCGCAAAAATGTGTGGTGTCTGGCGCGTGACTCGGACGTCAGGTGCCAGTCACAAAGATTTGAGAAATACAGACCAGGACTGAGAGTGAATTCAGCAGTGTATGCGATATACGATGAATGGTTCAAACAGAATGGTGCCGTTGTTGGATTTTCGGGCGAGTTTGTTGACCATGCTTCAGGAGAGGACAGGGCGCATTCACAGGGGGGACGCGACGGGGGGACGGGGACGGGGACGGGGACGGGGACGGGGACTGGACGGTGACGGGGCGGTTACGAGGACATGGTGCTGGGAGGGGGGAAAGGGCGAGGAGAGCTGGGACCGGAGCAGAGCGGTTTATATAGTAATTTTGAAATACCGAGATTTTGTTGTGACTCAAAGCCGCACGACCTCGGAACGAAGCCCCTCACACAGCCACAATATAAATATGCCACAACACCCTGAATGATTACAGGTCACGCGAGAATGCCGCCACCACCGCTCGTTAAGGTGCGATCAGCCCTCGTCCATTTGGTCTTCCCCTCCCTCGTTGTCCTTGACCGTGTCGATGAGCTTCTTCAGCTTGTTCGTGCTCTTCGGCGATATGTCACGCGCGATGGCGAGCCAATGAGCCGACTTCGCCTCATCTCCGACGAGCCGATACACCTTGGCGAGCTGGAAGACGACATTCGATTCCTCAGGTGAGCTATCGCGAAGCTTCTGCAGATCTTCGATGGCCTCCTGTCCACCCGTAGATAAGAGTCTGGCCGCCTGCAAACACCCCGCCGTCTCGTACCCACCTGGTATCGTCTCATTGAAATAAGCATTTTGGCTCGCCGATAGCGAACCAGCGCATTGTCGGGGGCCAGTCGCACGGCCTGATCAAATAGGCTGTACGCTGCAACCTTATCTCCGCGACGTTCCACAGTCTGTGACACATGTCAACCAAACAGAAAGGGACTCTCTTATCACACGCGCAGACGAAATCGGCTCACCATCCCCACACATCCAAGGAGCACTGCATTTTGAGGGTGGATCTCGAGCGCCTTGCGGTAATGATATTCCGCGAGTCGAACTTTGCTCGTTCGCAGATAACAAGTCCCTAGCCCATACCTGTCGTTGATGTAATGAGCCTTATCGCATTCCCAAACCCGACTGGATGGCTACGTACCACGCGTTGTAATGCCGTCGGTCAGCACGCAATGCAGTTTGGAAAAACGAAATTGCTTTGTCGATGTCCTCATCAATCGACTCGTGCCCGCTCAAAGTGAACGCGTATGCACAGCTTGGGTCCAACTCTGCTGCACGCCGAAAACACGTCAGGGCCTGGGGTCGCTCTTTTTGGAGCGAAAACAAATTTCCGGCAGCGATCCATGCCTGCGGCGAATGGGGATTAACGTTCATCAGCTCCTGGGCCAAAAAAGAAAGTTGGACGTTTTGTTGCAGATGCCAGAGGAGGGTCGAGTATACCTCCATGTCGGAGATCCGATAGGGCTCCAACGCACGAGCAGCCCTGAAAGCCCGTTCGGCCTAATGATGGCACGTAGGTCGCGATGACAATTTAACCGCCTGGGATAGAATGAAGCGACAAGATTACGTACAGAAGCATACTCCGAGCGTTCATAGTGGGCACGGCCGACCATGGACAGCACCCACGATGACTGCTGGTGTGCAGAAGGCATGTGTTCTAGTTCCATCAGACAAGCATAGCAATCATAAACGGACATCGCTCTAGTGGCACGCGCGAATCGTCGCATGAGGTCGTAGATATAGTAGTCAGCCATTTCTTGTTCATAAACCTCTTGAGCGGCTCGCTCATCAGCAGGAGTCCAATGGCTCGGGGCTGGGGAAGTATCGGAGTGGTGTGATTGAGTATTCGATGCTGGCGAGGTAGACGATGCCACATCCGCAGGAGCAACAGTGTCCTCATCCAGATCAGATCCTATTGAACGCGACCGCGAGACCATGTTTTGGCGTCGGCGTTCTCGCAGTGGTGGGTGCTGTGGTTAAAGTGAGCGGACCAGGAATTGACAGACGTCATATAACGTGGCAAGACACCAACCTTTCCAGCTTGTTTGCTCGTAGTACCGCTCAACAACCGTGTACTGCGCCGCGGGCCAACACCGTTATTCCCGGGGTGTCGTTCACTCTTCGCGCCTCCAATGGCATTCCTCAAATTCTGAATAGGCTGAGAACGACGACCGGGTGATGAGAAGATATTAGCAAATTTCAAGGCCGGGCGGGCGCGTGCCTTTTTCAAGGGTTCGTCTACTACTAACTTGGAAGCTCTAGATTTTGCCAAATCGATGCTCCGTTGGCGGGTTGTTGGTCGCAGACGCTTCTGGACGGGTCCAGTCTCGTCTGCTGATGAGAGGGGCCGGGCAGGAAGTTGGGATGGGCCAACCGATACATCTTCCGCACGGAGACCACGCGGCGCAATCTGTTGGAAAAAGTGTCCATTTACTTGGGAAAGCGGTTCATTGGCAATCCTGAGGGTTGTGTAAGAAACTATGATGCTGTTTTAATCGAATATACCAACTTACAGCGAGTCGCGCGGCCCGTGTGATGGTTCTACTCGAAACACTTTGGGAGGATCTTTCCAGTCAGTATTGTTTTCGGTCGTCTCGGGTGTGAAGAATCCGGCACCGGTTACAGTTGGCGCGGGCCTAACCTTAAGCAAGGGTTCTTCAGGAGGGGTTTGTTTGGTCGGCACTGGCCGGGGAGGAAAGATCTCGTCAACTTCAGGTGCAGTACCTGAGTACTCGCATAAATTTCCCTCTGAGAGGCCATACAAGACCACCCACCAAGCGCGCATAATCCATCGAACGCTTCCCAAAGCAGCGGATTCAATGCTAGTGCTTGGCGAAAGCTAGCGGTAGCTTTCTCGGGGAGATTGCCCTTCAACGCCATAGTTCCTGCTCGACAGCGAAGAGCAGCCTCTTCGGGGAACATGCGTGATATTCGAGATCCCATTGACTCTGCGAAACAGGTCAAAGATTGCAAGACGGACCAGCTACATACGCACGCGACGGAACGTAGTCCGTATTTTCCAGGGCGGCTTCCAGGGCCTCGCGTGCCTGCCGGTAGCGCGAAAGAGCCATACAACATTTCCCTTTAATCTCTAGACAACCGCCGCACTTTTCTTGTTCAGTGCCACTCACTACGTACAATGCGGAATGCGGCTGTCGGGCGCGGAGGAGGGCGGTCGCGTAGAGATGACGTGCATCGTGTTCGTGTTCGTCCATAACGTGATATCGTTCGGCATAAAACACAGCAGACTGGACGAGATCATAGTCAAGGCATGTCCATATCAGCGACCGGAGACGGTGTCCGATCTGAGGGGAAGAATTGGCCGGAGAGACGGCGGCTTTGAAGCCTTCCTGGCGCATAGCATCAGCTCAGAGGCTGAACTGGTATGAACGTTCGGGGGTCTTCCAGGAGGGCGCCCGTCGTGAAAGACAACAAAGAGATGGGACAACGAGGACGAGGATTTCAAAACGGACCACAACTGGGTCGACGCGTGTAAGCGTGTCACCTCTGAAAACAACGTCTCTGCATGCACATGTCACGTGACTATCAAACACCAGCCAAGCCTAATCCCTTTGGCGTTAAAGACATACGAGTGTACTACATCTGCATCGTTGTGCTTCAGTGCCCATGCCCCTCCGCGTCCGGCTTTGGTTCTTGCAGAAACCAAATCAGCAAAACCAAAGTGTTTGAGCCATTTTACCGATCCTTACCAGGTATGCACTGAATCGCGTCGTCAATTCGCAACAGGGAAATGGCCGCCTCGTACGCGGACTTCAAGCTCCTAACTTTGCTTAGCGTAGGCTCCAATACCCCTGCAGCAACATTGTCTCGGACGTCACCGTTCACGAGATCGAGCCCGTATCGCAGAAGCACCTTTTTTGGATCACCGGCGCGAGCACCTTGAGCTGCATTGTGGTAGGACCGGAGCTTCGCGACAAGCTCAGTCGAGTCTTTTGCTGCATTTACGGCAAGCTGCTTTGGGATCGATAGGAGGGCGGCAGCGAACTCCGCAATGGCCAACTGCTCCCGTGAGCCCTGGAACGTGCAGGAGGCTGTAGGCTGCATTTAAGAAAGGAAAAGAGAAGGAACTGACAAGCGTCGTTGCAAAATTCTCCAGATAAATGCTGAGAGCGGACTCGACCGCACCTCCGCCTGGAACAACTGACCCGCTCTCGAGTGTCCGTTTGATGATGGACAGCGTGTCGTGTAACGCCCGTTCCATCTCGTCCAGCATATAATCATTCGCACCACGTAAAACAATGGATGCAGAGTTGACAACTTTTGTACCCTTGATGAGGATGAGTTCGTCGTCAGAGATGCGTTCCTGTACAACTTCATCTGCCACACCCAAGTAGCTAGGTTCGTAGGTCTCGTTTCCCTCTAGATCTGCAAGACTTGAAATTAGAGTTCCTCCTGTGGCTTTTGCGATGCGCCTGAGGTCCTCCTTGCGACAGCGACGGGCGGCCATCGCTCCGGCCTCTACGAATTCCTTCAAGCATAGATCGTCGATGCCTTTGGTGGTAAGAACGACGTTGGCTCCAGCAGCGAGGATTTTCCGGATACGTTCGATGGTTATTTCGGCTTCGCTATCAAAAATATCAGGATGCGCACTGTTCAAGAATCGATGAACGAAACCGTTTGCGGATCTGTTCCAGTTGGTCAGGATCATCGACGAGGATTTGAATGCCCAACTGCATCCGTGTCTTCTGAAGGTTGATATCGAGACAGGCGATCTTTGCGTTGGTGATTCGTTTTTTCATAGCTGGGTGCAACCGTTACCCAATGAATTGGAGAACAAAAGCGAGAGGGCAGACCCTGACTGGCGACGGTGCAATTCAGCGCATAACCCTGAACAAACAGGGACTCCCTTGCACTTTTGCCATGCGCCTTTAGTACGTTGACGGCTTTGACGGGGTACTTGATGTCCCCTCGGAGGTTGATTGACTTGACGGCGAGCATTGCATCGACGGCCATGGGAGCGAAAAGATCGTCATCGCTTCGAAGCGGATCAGACCCGGTACCGACGGGCACAAGACATGGCAACGCACTTGCTGATTATCTTACTGGCCATGCTGGTCTTGGCGGCATTGATCAATGCCTCGCGGCCCAGGACGTCGACCTTGATGCTAAGGTTGTCCTGCATGAACCTAACGGCTTCTCTGCAGGCGAGCCTGTAACCGGTGATGATCGTCGTCGGATGGATCTTGGCCTTGACGAGCTCGTTGGCGCGGCGGAGCAGCTCGGCGGCGATGATGACGACGGAGGTGGTTCCATCGCCGACCTCCTTGTCCTGCTTCTGCGCGAGGTCGACAAAAATCTTTCCGGCTGGATGCTCGACGGACAAGAGGGAGAGGATGGTGGCGCCGTCGTTGGAGATTGTGACTTCCTGGTCGGCGGTGAGCACGGGGGGCATGGAACGGGGACGACAGACGTACGCCGATGTTGTCGACGAGCATCTTGTCGAGGCCAAGGGGCCCGAGGGAGCTCTTGACGATGTTGGCGATGGAGAGCGCTGCGGTGACTGGGCGGGGGTGAACGCGGTGTCAGCGGGCGGTGGGCGTCGTGCGCACCATTCTGGTCGCGGATGTCCTGGCCAGAGACGCGGTCGCCGCCGAGGAAGGCACCTGCGCGCGGGTCGCGCTGGAACATGATGGTGCGGGCAACGTCTGCTTACGCAAGCCTTGGACCGACTCCCTCACGAGCATGGCGCCGCCCAAGCGTCGTCGGGTCTCCTACGTGATCCCGCCCCCGGCCGACCACGCCCCCCGCCTCAGGCTCCCGCCCCTCGCCTTCCCCCGCCATGGCTCACCGCGCCCGCTCCTCTTCACCGCCCAGCACCAGCCAACGCCCCCCCGGTGCAGCGGCCAGCACCGACACCGTCTTGGCGTCACCTCCCTTGCGCTCGACACCACCACCCACCTCCAGGGCCGCCCCTCACCGCAGGGCATACTGTACTCGGGCAGCCGAGATGGCCAGGTCATCTCCTGGGATCTCTCGCTCTCCTTCAAGCCCAGGCGCATCCTTCCCCCGCGCCGCAACCGCGCCACCAGGTGGGAGTCGCTCACGGGCATGGCAGACGAGACCCTGGCCGAGGAGACGGAGGAGGACGAACAGCGCGACGGCGATATACTCGGGGACGTCAAAGAGAGCGGCGGCAGACGGCGGCGGAGCAGCATCCACGACGACATCCCATACGAACGCCAATGGGTACTCGATCCCGAATCACTCGGCCTCGATGCGGTGAGGCAGGCCTTCATCCTCGTCTCGTCCTGATTCAACGAGGCATCCAGCACGCACAGTTTCGGCACTGTGCCCAGATGCATACTGATTGGATCAATGACATTCTTCTCTGCAACTACAATCAGACCGGTCCGTCTCTCCTCTGGCCCCTCTGGCATGCCGTTGATGCACCGTAGTGATCTCCGCCTCCTCGGATGGCACCGTCAAGGCATGGAATCCACACTCAAATCCTTTGTCGGACCCGTCAGTCATCGGCACACACTCAGACTACGTCCGCTGTCTCGCTTTCTGGTAATTCATTTGCGAACCCTCAAACCCCGCATCTTACCAACCGTTCAGTCGCGAGTCGAACTGGATCGTTTCCGGCTCTTTTGACCGGTCGGTCAAGTTATGGGACCTGACCTTATCTTCGCCAACACCGCAGCCTCTGTTGACCCTCAATCCTCCCGACGCGACTGCGCCGAAAGCATCAGTATATGCTATTGCAGCGGATCCATACGGACATGCCATCGCTAGCGGCTCTCCGGAACGTATTATACGAGTGTGGGATCCTCGATCCGGGAAGCGAACCGGGAAGCTTGTCGGTCATACTGACAACATACGGGCAATCTTGATCTCTGACGATGCTCGATATGTACGGCCGTGCGTTGAGTTCACTTTATGCTTTCTAACAATCCCTTTCTAGGTGCTTACAGGCTCCACAGATGGTGAGCAGCCCATCATGTGCATCAATTTGACCTGATCATGGCGCAGCTTCTATCAAACTCTGGTCTCTGTCGTCGCAACGCTGCTTGCACACGTTCACTTACCATACAGATTCCGTGTGGTCCCTACATTCCACACATCCGTCCTTGAAGATCTTTTATTCAGGAGATAAATCCGGGATTGTCTGTAAAGTAGACGTCGAGGATTCTTCCGAGGTTGCGGATGGCGTATGCGTCGTGCTTGCACGAGAATCAAGCGAGGAGAGTGGAGAAGGAATAAACAAGATCGTCACCGCCGATGACGGATTACTTTGGACGGCATCTGGAAACTCAAAAATCAGTCGTTGGAAAATTCCAAAGCGACTGGTCAAGCATGACACGGGGAACGATCTGGACCTGCATTCGGATCCTGCTGTCCCAACTAAACCCATCTCGACTGAAGTAGGGTCACCCTGGCCAGCGCCACCTCCGATTCCGCAAGGTAATCTCACGGATTATCTGGTGCATGGTTGCTCACGCGACGCCAAGGCCGCAAAGACGATACATATCCATCGTATCCCGAGGTTCCATTTCCTTCGCTCGTCAGGCTCGCGTATCCGAATGGCACATTTTCGCCGGCGTTATTCATGTCTCAAGGACACGATGCTGAGGTAGCCACCCTGTACTCTGCGGCTTCCATCGTGTCCGGTCCGGGCGGGCGCTCGCCGTTCAATGCTGCTTTTCAGCATTCCGCTACGCTCATGCCATCGAACACTCAAAAAGATCTGAGAAGCCGTACCTCCATGCTGAACATTGACCAAGATCTGGCTCATGAAGCCCGCGCATCCTACACTACTCAGGAGCTGAGCGAGCTTGCCTCAGAAGCCACCCCATTCAATTCTAACCCGGATATGGTAATCCCAGGCACTCGAGGGCTCGTGCGAGCAGTACTGTTAAATGACCGCATGCATGCCCTGACGGTTGATACGACAGGTGAAGTTGCTATATGGGATATTGTCCGCGGAGTGTGTTGTGGTTGGTACATGAAAGAGGATGTGCAAGCTGCAAGCCTCCGAGGCAGTTTGGATGATAGCGCTCGTAGCAGACGACAGAGCAGTGCGGTCGGTGATAAAGAATGGAGCCCTCGCGAGGCTCTTGAGGCGGTTAGAGAACGCGTCGAAGGAGAAGCTGTCGTGTCTGCCTGGTCGTCTGTGGACACAAAGACCGGCGTTCTCACCGTTCACATTAATGAACGGTGCTTCGAGGCGGAAATCTACGCCGACGAAGCAGGCTTTGATTCGGACACACACTTCAACGACGAGCTCAGAAGTGCGTTCACGGAGTAGTTTTGCAAAATTCTATGCTGATATATGGTCACAAGTTAACATCGGAAAATGGGTCCTCCGTAATCTATTTCTAGGATTCGTACGGGAGGAGCAGCGCATTCGGCGAAAACGTGACGTCCACGGCTCGGAGCCCGGTCAGCCTAGTCACACCGACGTCTACCGAAGTATGGGGGAAACGACCTCTGACCTCAACGGGAATAGCTCAACCGCACTACTTTCGCCTCTCGACATATCGAGGTCTTCACCGTGCCTTTCCACATGTATGGCTGTTGTCACCTCTGCAAGCGCAGTGCCAGCCATTCTTCCTACTGTACCTTCAATTTCCAAGCCTTCCCCCTTACTTGCACCGATGATACCATTGAAGACTGCTAAACCGATGAGCAACGCCACTCAGTCACTCTCGTCCGATAAGCCACTCGTCCCCCGTCCGATCCGGACCCATGGGCTCGATGTATCACCAACGAGTGCAAGCCGCGAGCCTGAATATTCCTCTTCCCGCACCCGCCGACCTTCGACGGCAAGTACTGCTCTATCAGACGGTGATTTTTCTGGCTGGGGAGGCCCTGGAAGTCCACCGCGCTACACTGGTGACTCACCCGGACCCATCACGCCAACTACTCCTGGAGGTGGCCTAATGGGCCGCCTCAAAAGCCTAGGAAAACCACCAGGTCGAAGAACACCAAATGATATCGGTCCGACTTCACCAACCTCAAGCAACACCGGAAACATTGTGGATACTCCTGTCGTACCTGAGGTTCGGTTCGTTCGCGTTGTTTCTTTGAATATTTACCCGATGTATTACAGCACAACGAACCTAGTTCTGCAAGGACACCTACTCAGATCTTACTGTCAATTCCCATATCTCCACCCCCATCTAGCGAGGCACCGACTCTATCACTTCCACCTAACATGACGGTGATGATGTCAGACGAATCGTATCCTGGCTGGAAAACTGTTTATCGAGGCAGCGTCTCGACTACCTGGGCTGACATATATGCCCTTGAAGAAACCATGCCACTTTGGTTGCTTGAATACCTGCTCCATAATAAGGCTGTTGTCCCACATGCGAGTAAAATTAGCTTTGTTCTATTACCTTGGCCAAACCCAGAGCCTGATGGCGAACAGCTACCCGAACTCCTGAACGCGTACGTAAAGTTGTGCGCCAGTCATGCCTTGTGCTTGTCACCGAACTTTCTCTAGCGCCCAATCAAAGTTGACTGCGAGCAAGTTCCTTCGCGTACGGAAATTGACTCATCATGTGAGTGACGATGTTCCGAGAATCGGCCTGAGTTAACTGAGTTCTAGGTGAGGGAAAAATTAGAGAAGCTATCTGGTGTAGCCGGGCCCACCTCTTCCAATTCTGTCGACATGCCTACGCTACCTGGTTCTCCTGGTACAGACAACTTCCGCACACGTGCAGAGGAAACCTATGAAATCCTCTGCAATGACGCGGTTCTTTCGCTCAACATGACCCTTGCTGCAGTGCGACAGTATTTCTGGAGGCAATCATCTGAGTTAACCATGTACTATCGCTTGAAGAATCCCGCGAGCGCCGAGTAGTGCTAAAATCCCTACCCGCACAACTCAAAGTAATCGATGTCGTCACCACCAGTAACTTATAATATTTGACAATTTACTGTAGCCTTTCCTACTGGAGACTCTGGGTCACAGACAAAGTCCGACTGCGGTATCAGGCATTTGTCCCGCTGACATTCTCGTCGGTCAGGGAGCGCATATCGGACTGGTTTTCATACCACGTTCAAGAACGATTCAACTGCCACCGGTCACAGCACCAAGAGTTCCCCGCAACCGGAGGCAACCGATAAAGCCTCGATGTCACACCAAATCCAGGCCGCGCGAACGTCTGCCGGCATCGACTCGTTCGGCCGAGTCCCGACACACGCACGGGGAATCACTATACCTTCTGCACCTCGGATTAGTGACCTAGTCATCGGATTGAGAGTTTTGCTAGCTTGAAACGACGAAACCGAATCAAACGATTTGCGGTCCTCATGGCCCTCGCGATATCGTTGAAGTAGAAGCGCAAAATACACTCGACGCAGCAACGCGAACAAGTGAAACTAGAGAGATTTATCGATACTCGACAGCGACCGGGCAATCACGGAGTGGATGTCTATACACCGATCTTGGCACATTTCCATACACTAGCAAAAAGACGTGAGATACTGAGTTGCATGGCAATGGCACAAGACTCGCCTTGAGTGTGACCTCAGTGGCGACTCGACCTGACTGCCAAATATTCGTAATGGAAGAGAGGGCGGGCATGCATGCGACCACGACGGCTCCGTCTGATGCGTTCGATTCTTCTTCGGTGGGATCTAGTCGGACCTCGTCCCCAAACACTGCCTGGAATCGCTCAATTTGAGCGGTTGTGGTAGTCTGAACACTCTTACCGCGGAACACGATGCGACAAGTCCAAACACTTCAACACCTGCGTCAGCAAGCGCAGTGCTCGCTGCTATCGAACCAGAAGCTATGCATCCTTCAATTCCGTCATTCTCGATGATCGTGATGAATATATCTATGGTGGACTTTGGAAATAATTCCAAGCAGACGGACGACGCGATAGATTGATGGATTGCACTAGCAAGGGATCTATCTTCGGCATCCTTTGATACGGATCTGCTCGGTCTGATAAAAGTTGGGGAGACATAGAAGGTGCTCACATGAAGCGGCGATCGGCGACGCGTGCACGAGAATGGCGCGAATTTAACCTCGATGTTCAATTTCCCCACCTCATTGTAAGTGCCAGACTTGGACTGCCTCGGGCCGTACCTGTCGGTAGTCAGACCCGCCATCGCAAACGGGTCCCACAAGGACTCACACGGCACAAGCAAGTTTTGTCTTTTCGCTCTCGATGTAGGCTGAGCCATTTGCTTGACTAATTAGTCCGGACTGCAGAACTTGAAAGAATGGATCAGCTGAGACGATATGCCACGTTCCCCACCTACAGATTGGGCGAATATCGGTTGACTGCCGTCCGCGTCGCGCGTTCAGACGCGCTGAATGACCCAATTCGAAAGCTGGTGGAAAGCTTTCTTCTGGGCCATTTATGCGCCTTCTGTCGAAAGGATTTTGAGCCATATCACACTGTTACTCTCATGCGCGGGACTGTCATGGTGTGGTAGTGTTGGGGTTGTCGAGTAGTTAATTGGCTTACATAATACAGGATGGCCATGAAGGTTTCCTTCTCCCTTTCCAACAAGAACGCAAGGCCGCTCGGTGCTGCCCCTCCTCTCGCCAAGCCAGCAGCGTTTTCGCCACTGGACGACGAAGATGATTCCAAGGAGAGTGCTCCGGTCGCTTCAAGTAGCAAAGATGCTGCCATGAACAAACCCCATCTGGCCCGTAACGTAGCACCCCCAAAGGCAGCGCAGAAGCGCATGGAGCAGGAAATGAAGCTCGACGCCACGGTATACCAGTACGATGAAGTCTGGGACAGGATGCAGGAAGTAAAGCAGAGACAGAAAGAGGCTAAGGAAGTAGATGCGAAACAGCGCAAAGTGGGTTACACTCTTTCATCCTCGACTGGGCGTCCTCATTTAGTGTATCAGCCTAAATACATAGCAGGTCTGTTGAATTCTGCTGCTACTCGTCGGCTGGATCGCCTCAGAGCTGAAGAGAAGATGATCCAACACGAACGAGAACTAGAAGGGGATGAGTTCGCAGACAAGGAGGCTTTCGTCACGCAAGCATACAAGGATCAAATGGCCGAAGTTCGAAAGGCTGAGGAAGAAGAAAGACAGAGAGAAGGTTCGTTTCGTACCACGCCTCACCGTTATAGTCTGCAGCGAACGTGCTTCACTAGAGGATGAAAGGAAGAAGCAAAAAGGAGTAACAACTGGGATGGCACATTTCTACCGTAAACTTCTAGAAGACTCTGAGCAAAAGCACGAGGAGACCGTTGCCGCTGTCACAGAGCGCAGGACTCCTATCGGGCCACGAGGCCCTTCCCTGACTATCACAAAGCCTCCCGACTTAAAGCCAACGTCCGACCTGGAATTAGCTCGACTTGCTCGCGAGCAAGGAAAGGCTGTCGAGCTAAATGACGATAACCAGATTGTGGACAAGCGGGAGCTACTGTCAGCTGGATTGAACCTCTCAGCTCCCAATACGCGTCGCCTTGGGTTGTCAATATCCACGAAAAACGATGTGGACAGCACTGCGCCCCATGTTCACCGTGCTACTGGGACGGCAGCGAGTCGAAGAGAGATCGCTGCAAGGAGAATGGCAGAAATCCGCCAACAGATGACGGAAGAACATGAACGACAACAAACAGAGAGGCAAAGGGTTGAGGAGGAGGATAGGCAGAGAAGTGTTGCAAAAAGAAATACAGAGGTGGACTTGGAAGATGCAAAGGCCCGGTATCTAGAACGGAAACGCAGGAAAGTGGAGGAAGGTACAATCACAACGGGCAGTGCAGAAGATGCATGATCTACCCTCGCTACTAGAGTGCGTCACCCAAACCAACAACTGCCACGGCCAAAAAAACCGAGCCTCGCAGACACATTATTTTTCCATGATAATTGTACAATTCTACAGCCAAGTAAATGCTCAGGCTTTTGACAATGTCGGATTGAATTTGAAGTGGAGTGAAGACGGTCAGATATACTTAATTACGTCGGCATGTTTGTGTGGAGGCGAGTGACACTGTCAACAAGCCTGGTCAAGGCGTTCCTCCCCCATCAAAAAGATTAGGCGTTGGAACTCATGCAACACGACCATCGCAGGCGGGCGCCTCTTTGGATTACGGTCAAGCATTGGCCTTGTAAGGTGCAAAAGCTCGGGGATGTAAAGATTAGCGAGCTAGCAAAACAACTCAGCGAGCTTTAAGATACAATTAGACTGTTCATACCTTGCATGCTCTGAGGATGAGAATCGCCAGCGCCCACACGTCGACCATGTAGGGGCTGCATGTTTGTCCGTGCTCAAGCTCAGGTGGAACTTCAGTTCCTTTTGGCCAACAAGTGCCAGAAGACACCGAAACATCGACTCTCTGGCTAATTTCATAATCGATACATGCACACCTACCATGGTAATCTGTGAGAAAGTTGTGGAGAGATATGTCCAAGTGCACCATGTGATTCTGATGCATGAAAACGACGTGCTGGAGGAGAAAGAAATCAGTAACAGAAGTACCAGGAAATGAAAGGCGATAGCCACTTCTATGCATTGATGGATCACTGATAGAAAGTCCCGTAGTCTAGGGGGTATTTCAGGCAATAGCTGGGAGGACCATTCCTCCATTACAATGAAGCATATGCCATCGGTGGGCATATCGATTATATCAAGGACGGCTGTGCCATGTGTCTCATAATCGAATGATTCAGCACGAAGGGTGAACACACGTATACAGTGATTCATGGGATCGTGTCGCAGGGGAGAAAAAGAGAGGTGTCGAACATTCTGAGCCTCTCTGCTTAACCGATTGACAGCCTTGATCATCAAGTACTTGCTTGTCGCACAGCAGGTCGCTCGGAAGAGATTCTCTGGCTAGGAAGGGTTAGATGGTGGTGACGTGGAGAAAGGGATCGCACGAACCAGGCCGGGATCCTTGCACAGTGCATTGTCGTCGGGTGCTGACTGTGCACGAACATATCCAGGGAGGTCTACGACATGCGCCCCGGCGTCAACTCCATAGCGGCGATAGTGTTCCTTGACGTCTCGCACGGTGTCCAGCCGGTAGCCCTTGGAAAGAATAAGATTGCGGTACTTTGGCCAATAAGGGGAAAGGCGGGCATTGATCTGGTCCTCGTCGATGGATGAATCCGATGAGGACGAGAGTGAGCGTACGGAGTCACCGTCGTCGTCGCAATCCCACTCGACGGACGAGGTCATGGTAGGGAGACAAGGTACTTCGAAGACCCATGGGCATTACTACGGCCAAGTTCTGCCAGCGTCGACACGAGCTGCGAAGAAAAGTCCGAGAGGGGATGTATGTCTGAGACAAGTTTGGCAGGCTTGACACAGCCCGTTGGCACTCACCATGGACGAGGGAACCAAGGGCAAAAAGACGGTCTTTGTCGGTGGCATAGGCGACGACGTGGACGAATCCGTCCTTTACGAGTGTTTCTCTACGTTCGGTGCGTGTTCTGTCCCGCGCTGGAACCCCCATGTGCACCAGCGCGTCCAACAGGCGACATTGTCGAAATACAGCTGCCACTGGCCGCAACGAACACGACCTCCGAGTCTGGTACACGCCCTTGTCCAGTCCGCCGAGCAATGTCCTGACGCGCCCCCCTCAGAGGCCAAGCACCGTGGCTTTGCGTTCGTCACATACGCTTCTCCTGCAGATGCTCAAGACGCGATCGACAACATGGACCTCAATGAGCTCCGTGGAAGGGTCCTCAAAGTGAACATCGCCAGGCCAATCAAGGCTGCAATACAGCCTGGTGCCGGAAACAGAGCGAGTACGTAGTCTACCTCTCACAACCTGCGAGCGTCCCGTCACCGTCTCTCGCCAGTCTGGGAATCAGAAGAATGGCTGAGGCAGTATGCGAAGCCGCTCGCACACAGCGGAGGTAACCCTTCCCTGGAATCTCAGCTCGCTGTCCCTCAATCTAGCGATTAGGTGTTCAAGGGCGGAATGCACAACGGGATGCTACCAGCGCACGCGATGCAGAAGCCTCGGGTGCCGCTGACGAGGAGGGGGATGCCATGGAAGAATAGTTTCCTGTCTCCGACCCGCCCAGCCTCCGGCACCCTTGATGCTGATGTTTCGACAGACAGATCGGAGTCCCACTTGCGGCTGCATCTACGAGAGTCAAGTCCATCCAAGGGAATGTTGGTTGGGAATTAAACACTATAGTCTGATGATACAGATGACGAAACGGGAGGGGGATGTTGCTCATTCCACTTAAAAGTCTTTTGGATGGCTCATGTCTGACTCTTCAAACTGGGCACGGGCACGTTTGATGTCCTCTTGCATGAATAGCAATTCTTCCATTCGGGCAAGCTTTTTTGCATCCGCAGGCCTTGATAAAGCACGCCGCAGGTCTTCTATGGACAGTCGGCTCTTTCGTTGGGGTCCCCCCGCCGTTAGACACTGTCTCGCGAGTCGTGAAATGATTGGCAGACTAGTCGAGAAGAACGCACGACGTCTACGATGAACTCGACTAGGATCTCCTCCATCACATTCACGGTGTCGGTGGCCGGATTTCTGTCGTCTCCAAACCCATACATTAGGTTCTTGACTAGCATTCACACGGTCAGACTGGACGGTGCAAAGATCGCGGACGAACTGACGTTCTTTCGTGAAAAGTCCCTTGAAGTTGGCATGCTTGCGGCCACGCCCAGTGGCACCGGGGGCTGCACCCAGAGCGCCGCCTGTCTCGCGCACATATGTCGGAGTGTAGGAGGAGAAGATGGCTGGCTTTGGTGTGGCAGTCGACGAGGTGGTAGCTGTGGCTGCGGGTGTCTGTGCGGCTGATCTTGCCACCTGAGGGGTGGACTGGGCCTGTTGCTGGGGGATGTAGCTGTACGGGTAGGGCCAGGCACCATAGCCTGTTACTCCAGAAGCATACGCGCCCTGGTAGGCCGCTGCGTAACCTTGAGTCTGGTATGTGCCTGGTGTCGCGGGATGGTACGCGGCGTAAGGATAGGACGACCCGGTGGCGGCGTGTTGGTAGTGTGAGTAAGACATGCAAAGTGCCGCTCTCTGCCACACCAACGCTACACACCAACGCCATCCGTCTCGCCCCGCTCTAGATTTCGCGCACCATCCATCATCCGCAGCACTTCCTGCAATCT
The DNA here is from genome assembly GCA_038089935.1 of Boletellus emodensis. Lineage (NCBI taxonomy): Eukaryota > Fungi > Basidiomycota > Agaricomycetes > Boletales > Boletaceae > Boletellus > Boletellus emodensis. Next base: position 50,543 of record JBBPLU010000009.1, read on the forward strand.
CATCTCAATGATACCGCGCTCATCCAGCCGCTCCATGATCCTGTCGGCATCGTGGAGGTCGCTCGGAGGTTGGATGCCACCAAGGCCTGCAACCTTGACGAATCGCCGAGTCGATCCCATGACTTCTCGTTGCAAAGACTTGTAGAGTGAATACTACGTGGCATCGCTAGTTCATCATGTATAAGCAATCTGCATGATCGGACGAACCTCCCAGTGACTGAACTGATGATACGTCTGTGTCCGTGCGGCGCAAAATCGGCCAAGGTGAAACTCTGCCATGACGTCTTGTTCTTCGTCCACATCATTCTCCTCGACCCCGTCTTCGCCCGTACCATCCTCTGAGCTTTCGTCCGACTCGTCATCGGATAAATCCTGCACATTCATCATCAGCAATATTTGAAGAACGAACTGTACGACGATACCTCGAAGTCGTATCCATCGTATGGCTTCCCACTGAGCCGTCCCAACAATGTGGCCAGCCTGCCGCCAAGATGGCACGCATCACATTGGGGTATCGCAAAGTTTAATCGAACCAGGCTAAACTTGGGATATGTCTCCAGAGCTTTCTTGAAGTCTGATTTCCATGTGGACGATGCTACGAGTGAGTCGCGCATTCCACTCAATTTGCGGCGAGTTACTTGTAGAGGAATCGAAAAGTATTCCTCCTCTGATAACGCGGTAAATTATTCGCTCTTATTGGAGGTCGAATAATCAGACCTTTGAGAACGCGTTCGAGAAATCGGCGCCTGTCGATGAGGGGTCGTGCAGCCAGATGGACAAAGAGTTGGCAGACGATCTTGAAGTGGTGTGTCAGATCTTGATGTGTACTCAGACTGAATGCGAGGGGGAGCTGGGCCGCGGGTACACCGTGTGCATCGTCGTCGACAATGAAATCCTCATCATCCACTTCATTGCTACTGTCAGTTTCGTCGTGCGAGGCGTCCGAGTCTCCACTGTGGTGCGGCCTAGCACCCTTGAACGGAACCTCCACGGAGCTTTCAGGCTGGCCCGCCTCTGAGGACGAAGGAGATTCAAGCACCACTTCGCCGCGTTTCTTGCCTTTGAGCACTTGAAGGGAGTTAGTCGAATCGACATTGGCTTGCGCCATGCTTACGCCTCAGTTTTTCCAGGTTCTTCTGATACGCGGTCATCTTGCCTCGGGAGCGCAAACGACTCTCGAGCACCTCTGAGAATGGGCGTCAAGGAATAGCGGATATGGCGAACCAGACCACTCACGGTGTCCTGCTTCGAGTATGTCATCGTCTTCCTCGGGTGTTGGCGGTCTGATGCCCTTGATCAGCTTGCGTTTGCGCGGCCCAGCGTCATCTTCGGAGTCAAGAACAACGTTGTCTGCTCTTCTCCGACGTCGCGGTGCTCCAACTGTCTCCTCTGGAGATTCATCACTCATTGTGTGGGGGGGGATGTCATGAGCACCTGCAAGACTCTTTCGTCTCTTCGGACGCCGGGGGGAGTGGTCTTGGTCGCTGATGTCGATGGGCTCTGGCTCAAAGCGTATCGCACCGACATCACTGTCCGTATCTGGCGCTTTATCGGAATGGCTAGACGAGGAGGAACTGGAGACATTGCGCGTGCGCTTTCGCTTGAAAGGATCGGTGCTGGGACTCTTTGGAAACAGGTTGGATGGTGAAGGCGGCGATGAACCGAGAAATCCGAGCAGCGTCGATTGCTTGAATTTCTGTCGCCTTGGAGGCATTATCAAAGTTTCAGAGGAGTTGCGAACAACTAAGGCCACACTACACTACGACTAGTACCTTTGCCCAACACGTCAGGCAGCACGAAGCCTGGCCTTTTGCGCCCTCCTGGCTTTCTCCCTCATGATCGTGGACCCGACGAACCAGCCTATAGCTGAGAGTCCGACAACGAGCAAAAATGCGGGCAACCGGACGGCCCATTCACGGGCGAGAAAGTAGCCGTGTATTGGACTTGATGCATCGAAAAACGGCTGTGGGTATGAGATGTGAGCTGCAGGACGGGAGATGGCGGGAACACTGACGAGAAGAACGGCCCAGACGGTGTAGTAGACAAACACGAACGCCGCGACGAGCAGCATCGAACCTCCGAGCGCCTTGTCACTCAGAGCCTGTCTCGACGGCTGACCGACGACTGTGTGGCCATTGTAGTGCAAACTCACCATCGTGGAGTGTCGGTGTGTGCAGGGAGTTCGCGCCAAAGTTGGCCAAGACCGCACCGGACGCAAGGGAGCGCAGTCCTGATCCCGCCCGCGAAACATGAACTCGTATGCCTTTGCGTCTCTCGCCCATGTCCGCGTCCTCCTCCTCCCGGTGGGCAATATCCCCAGGTCCGCATTCGATGTCTGTGCTGCAGAGATACGCTCGTTCGAGTCCATACGTTTGAGCGATATCCCTGGAGATGCCAAAGATGAACGAGGTGCGTTCTCTCGTAGACCAGCATTCCGTGCCCTCATGACCGCAAACCTAGCCCGCTTCATGCCCAGTCCGCTCTCCAGCGGTTATATTCACCTCAGTTTTCCCTCCCATCCGAGCTTGGATGCACACTCGCCCTTGTCTCTTTTCCGACCTTCACACTTTAATCTGGGCATCATCGGCATTGCTGCTTGCTCTCCTTCCCTTCCGCTCTCGTCCGCTTTGGAGCAGTTCGAGAACACACTGGCTGACATTTCTCCCGAAGCCTCTACTTTCCCCCTTGCCAAAACTTGCTTCGCCTTCCAGGATGACGAAGGACCCAATGTAGGCCTCGGAGAAAACCCTCCTGGTCTCTCTATGATTCCGAATGCGATGGGAAACAAGAGGTTGTATATCGGGACGTTGCTTGCTGATCTGTGCTCGCAAATCCTGGCTGAATTTGGTCGCCTGGTGTGTAATCTTGAGCTCGTACTCCTTCTGCGTCTCACGCTGTCAGGTTCATACATTGGAAACACCGCTAGGGAACGAATACTTGAATGCCACTCTCTTCCCAATGCTGCCTATGGGTGCGGAAATGCCATTCGCCCTCGAGTCCAGCTCGCACCTCCTCCCGGCATCCTTTCCCACTCATTCCAGTCAGCCGGACCTGTTCGCGTCGCATCTATCCTCCCCAACAAACAACGGGTTAACCCGCAACACTTCTGGTGCTGGTGTTCCCGGCATGCCGGCTATTGGATTGCAGCGTCATTCAACATTGGGTCCACCACCAGTCAAGAAGCGAGGCAGCGCAGTGGGGACAACTTCTTCTCATGCGAGGCTATTTAAAGTCTACGGAGACTTTTTTCTCCTTGCAGGGAGAACACGCGATTCCAAGATTTGGTCTGTGGACTTCACTTATCCGTTCATCCCACGAATGACAACCTTGAAGGTACCAGGAAGCCCTGAACTTGCTTAAAGCGGGGATGGACCCCGTCTGGCAAGCGTCAGCTATGGAAGGTTTGGCAGTGATCTCCGTTCTCGACTCGTGGGCTGCTGGCCAAGGACTGGTATGTCACTGTATCCTCGGCGATTCCGTGTATTATATGTCTTTGCAGCAGGCATCAGTCAGCGATACCAAGGACCTTTGGGTGGAGATCAACGACCAACTCTCCCAGGCTGTTGGCATGTATCTCAAGGCTAGTGTTCCATCGGACACAGCGCAGGACTACTCTTTGTTATCATTTGTCTACACGTCCGCTGTTCTGCGACAGACCTCGTTGCTATTCTGTGTTTGGTCGTCCAAAGGCTGGGGTGCATTGGCCTTTGCATCGATGCTACAACCGGCCGTCACGTCTTACTGGCAGAAGGTTATCTTCGATAATTCCTGGGTCAACCTTGAACGCCTTAGTACTATGACTGGTATCACTCGCTTACAGATTGCCAGCACAATCTCGCAAGCCCACGGTCCCTGGCTATTACATCTAGGTCCTCAGGAGCGTCTGGTCGTCCTGCAGTCGATGGCAAGTGTGTACAGTTGCCTTGGATACAAGCGTAAGGAAGCATACGTCCTCCGAGAAATGATCAGTTGCGTCATGGACTTGGTTGTCTGTGGCCGTGAGGAGGAATACCAGCTTCGAAGGTCAGACACTGGAAGCGTTGGCTTAGTCGTCCGCACTATCGGCCTCCAGAATGGAGACGGAAATACTCATATGGGCGATGGGACCATGGCTTCTCGACCGAACGAGAATATGCAAGGCAATCAAAGTGTACTCAAAATTCTCACCTATGCATGCAAAATCCTTGGTGTCGATTTGGAGTCTGTGAACATGGTCGCTCTCCCAGTTGCCGGGGAGGAAAACATTGACCCACACATTGCTTCCTTGGAAGCACTGTCACCGGCAGGCCCGCCGAATAATTCATTCGGATGGCCGGAACTCCGAGTAGGAGTGGTGCGCGAAGCAATCGCAGTCGCAGAGGCACTCCCTGGTCGGTGAATAATCCTACTGCCGACAGAATCTTACAGAATCTGCAGATCAACTGGCTGTCGCTCGCTTTGCTTTATCCGCTCTGAAGACCATGCACTCTATCCTTGCCACTAACGATCAATGCCATTTATACCAAGTAGCTTCAAGGGCACTGGCCACGACACGGCGACGTGGTGATGCATCAATGATCGAATACTGGGCAGGACATCCTGTCCAAAGTATTACTGTGCTGCCGTGAGTGCGTTGTATCTTTGATGATCTTACAGGCAATCAATGGCTTCTATGGCTTCTCCAGGCTCCCTTCACACCGCATTCCCGTAGAGAAGCCGCTATCACTTGTGGCCACAAGCGATCTCACACCGCATACCATGAGCATTATATCTGGTCCAGGCAAGGACCTCTTTTTATATAATCCTCGAAAAAACAATACGCAAGTAAGTTAGCGGAATGTCTATTTTCGCTCTGACCAACTAGATGGATTCAGTCCCAGGGTAAACCCATTATTGTTCAGAATGAGCTTGCTGAATTGGTTATCACTTTGCGTAATCCGTTTGTGTTCGAGCTCGAGCTTCACAATGTATCGTTAATGTAAAATTTCCGTCTCTAGTGCCCTTTATCTTCAGCTGATCCCCTCTAGTACGTCAGGCGTCGAGGTTGAATGCAGTAGCATCTCGTCGATCACGATCCCTGCAAACACTATCCATGCCCTCACAGTGTCTGTAATTTCCAGAAAGCCAGGCATCTTGGTTGTCAAGGGATGCACTATTCAAGCACCCAATGGTGCCCCGAGGAGCTTTTTCCTTCCGTTGTCCACGGAAACAGAGGAAGAATACCAGTCACGAAGGCAGAGCATGACGATATGCGAAGGCGAGCGGACAAAGTATTCCGGACTTGATTCACGACCATGGGAGAAGGGCGGAATACGTTTTACCAACTCCTCGTCGTTATCAAAGCTGAAAACACGATTCTTGGAGTGCGTTGTTGTCCCAGAGCAACCGCTACTTCGCCTGAGATGGACTTCTCTGACGCACGCGGCAGTAATGCTCTACAGTGGCGAGAAGTGCGTTAGTTGACATGATGATGTCCCTTTTCTCTGAACTCATTTCCAGGTCTACAATCCGACTCACACTTGAGAATATCTCCACTCTACCAATAACTTTTTTGACGTTGTCGTTTGAAGATTCCACAGTTGGGCCCGCACAAGAGGCACTGGCAGAAGGACAACTCGATGTTTTTGAAGCATACGAAACCGAGTACGACCTCATTCATCAGCATGCCTTTTCTTGGAACGGACACAAGGGAATCAAAGTGATTAATCCTGGTCAAAAAATTGTGATATCTATTGCGTGCTTTGGAAAAGCCAAATGGTTCGTTTGATTTAAACTAGGATCTACAGTCATTAGAATCATCTTTCTCTCAGCGATAGTGGCATCGTCCACGCATCATATGCATATGTCCATCGCAACGAAGAGTCAAGAACTGCACCTGAGATCTTCTATACACGACAGTTGTCATATCCGATGACCGTTACGGTATATCGCACGCTAGAATGTCACGAGATGAACGTCATGCCTTTGGATGCACTCAACGACATCAACTATGACATACTCCGCGAGGATGGCGACGCGCACGAATGGTGCTTATTCTCGCTTGAAGTGCGGAATACGTATGGTTTGCCATTTGAAGTCACATTCGACAGGACCCAACCAAGTAAGGTTCAAGCTCGACTCTGTGAGAAGCACCACTCATCGAAACAGATGCACCGGCTTTCACAACACGCTCAGTTGTTCCGCCTGGTTCGACGACACGGCAAGTCAAGATATGGATTCTCATCCATACTCCCAAACTAATAGGGATTTCTCCAACCAGAATTCTGCTCCCAATCATGAGGTTCCGGCTTTCCGACGACGATATTTCGAGATTTATTCCTACACTTTCGGATCGCCAGTTTGTCGTCTCCAATTTGAGTAATACAGAAGACAAGGCTCAGAGGGAACTATTCTGGTATCGCGAGAAATTACTGGATATCATTCACGGTCGCTGGAAAGAGGTCAATATCGCGCCCGCCCATTGTATGAGCTATCGCTGACTTCCCTCAGGAAAATGGCAATCGCAATGGGGATTTGTCGCTGCGACAGCAACGCATCACGATGCATATGCTAAAGGTTCTCAAGGCAGATCTGACTCGTATCGATCTGTCGTTGGCGCAGTGTTGTGCTGAGCAGACGATTGTCAAACCGTCCCGCGGCAAGTTTGCGGTACCACCAAACACTGTTATAAATATGGTGGCCAAGGTCACAAACACTGGCCGTATGTCAACGCGATCCACACCTTTTACTCCTCGTTGACTGCCCCTTAGCTTCGAGCCTGACGATGACGCTGGATTTATCCATGAGCCCAGAGGAACACGTCCTTTTAGAAGGCTGGCCGACAGACATCATGCTGGGCCGGGTGGAAAGCGGTCAGTCACGAATAGTAAAGGTGCCACTCTGCTTCCTCAGTGTCGGGCATTTTGAACTTGCGGTTGAAGCGCGAAAACTGGGTACCATGGACGAGAAGGGACGGACAGGAGTCTCTCGCCTGTGGATAGTCGTCAAAGAGGAAGACGATTCGTCGTCGCAAACTACGATCTCAGATTCTATCCGGTAATCCCCATCCGGGATTTGTGCACCGATCTGCAGCAACCACGACTTGACCTAAGAAACCCTGCCTCAGGTTCAATGTTAGTCTTGAAGTCCAACCAGTTAAAACTTGTGACCATAAAGAAAGCTGTTTGGCAAGTTGTTCCACTTGTACTTTGTGCTGGTGGGAAGCAATGACCCTGTCTGCATCACTATAAGTGACAGAATACTGCCGAACGGCGAGATGAGACACTTCACATCAGAGATGCAGCGAGAAAAAGAGTAGTCCCACCGAGGATTGAACTCGGGACCCTTGCATTCAATGTAACCTCATAAGTACAACGCTCTGACCACTGAGCTATGGGACTATCAATCAATTTGTCATTAATGGACATCAATATTTTGAATTGAAAGGATGCGTGTCATCGGCATTCAATATTCTATGGCACACAAATGTAACTACAAACTGGCCGTCCTTACACGTGGACGTGTACACTCAACCTCCCCCTCCCTCCCCTCAAGCCTGCACCTTTTGGTGCTAGGAGGTGCATGGCCACAGACCCTCTCCCTCCGCGAGCCCAAGGGGCCCACCTGCCGCGCCCTTGTGGCCGGTCTCCTCAATTACTATATCCCTTTTTTTTCCCATATCTGCATGACGCCCTGTTGCCACTGCCACGTATGTATTCTTTTGGCCCTCCCGCAGGCCGCTCCGCTCACCCCAAGCCGATAATTTACGTACTACCTTACACCCCGCCTCTACTTACGCGCAACTGCACCGCATGTATAATGTCTGACAAGAGGCAATTGGCCTTACTGGACAATAAACACGGAAGAATATATATATATATATATATTCTATGGATCGAGAGGCCGCGTCCCCTCCTCACATCCGTTGCTAGAGATGCGTAGAAACCTGGTCCCAGCCCTCCTTCCTTGTTCTTCCGAGTGTGTAATCCACAAGATGGCTTTCAATTCGCTCTCGGGAGATTGTAGCTCGCTAGAGATAAGGTCTTCGACCAGTGCCGTCGACTGAGGATCGAGTGCAGAAGTAGGTTCTAAAACAGATGAAAAAACTTGGTCAGGCTGGACGGAGACGGACCAAGACCAACCATCCAGCAACAGCACTTCTGCGGTATTCAAGCCGAGTGCGGTGGCTAATGCGATTCGTTGCGATTCCCCACCACTTAGATTTGTCCAGTTCCGGTCCCAAAGCTCCTCATCTACTCCCCACCTTTTAGCGATGTCGAGTGGATATGCCGTTCCGCCGTCATCACCAACGGGATGGGGAACCCTGCGAGAGCTGAAAGACGAAACAGCTGTAAGAAAGTCTCGCGGAGTACCAGGTAGCAATGAGGGCCTTTGTGGCACGTAGAGTATCTTGGTCCTGAAGAGGGGCACGCCTCCACGTCGTTCCGTAAGCACCGAGGCTGGATTCCCACAGTAGCATACATACCAAGTGACTTGGCGGTGCTAGCAGCAAGCTCATCACCGATGTCCCAGACGAGTTCCATGAGCGGGAGGAAACGCTTACCGTCCTCTATACAAAACCTGGCCGCTGTAGACGTTTAAATGAGAGATGCACTTCAACAGAGTGGTCTTCCTGCCCGGAAAGTTAGAGGATTGCCGTCGCTGGTTTGGTGTAGCCGACGTACCCTGATCCGCTCTTCCCTTGTAACACGACAACATCGCCTTCGTTGACGTCAAAGCTGAGTTCACTGAAGACGGGGTGCTCCTTGTCCCTGGCACAACTGACGTTGCAAACTTGTAACAGCGTCGTCATGGTGTCTAATAAACGGGTCCAACCGCTACGGCATCCCACGGCGGCTAACCGTTATATATGGTTGAGGGTGAGATGAGGGTGACCGTATTAGTGTCCTAATAACATGAGTCTAGAGGTAGTCACTCCGTATCTAGGGCTGGGGAGGCATTCCCATCTCTTCCGGCGTCAAATTCGAGCTCTCAATCATTACACCGACGCCCACTTTAGCAGCATTCTAAACGTCATCGTCAGTATTGGATCGCAACGAACACACTGGTACTCACCTTGAAGTGGTCAATCTCACCAGAGACCAGAAATGCGAAAGTGGGAGCAAACCGCTGTTCAAGCAGAGCCGAGACTTTGCCGGTGGAGTCGAGTTGTGCTCTAAAGGTTGCCATCCGAAGGTCGTATTTGGCACCCAGAGTTGCTATGGCATCCCTTCTCTGCGGACCTGCGATCACCTGGAGATCTGCTGCCACCTCCACCTTTTCGCTCAGCTTTTGCCAATATGTAGTCTGCAGGATACCGGCGGGTTGTAATTGAGCGGTAGCGACCCAGTTCTTGCTCGTGCCAGTGTACTTTGCAAGGTAAGATGTTGCGAAGTCGGCCAACTCCGGTGTCTGCCGCTGGTATAGCGTCTCGGAACCGAGAGCAAGGTTCTTGGTGACCGACTGGAAGTAACTTGCAATGTATATGCCGGTGAGGTCGGTTGGTGACGGGTTAACAGCCTTGACGTTGAGAGAATAGTCTCGACCCTGGTAGTCCTGCTCTAGCTGTAACATGCTATGCCCAGCCTGTTGAGAGAACTACAGGGGGGGGGATAAATGAGTACATCGACCGAGGGGAAAAGGTGAACCGAACCTGCGCCTGTATCTTGGTGATGCACGCCTCTGACCAACCGTGGTTCATCCTAGCGTTGACATTGCCATCGTGGTCCACGCTCCCTTGTAACAGTACCTACAGGTCGCGTCAGGGGACACGAGAGGACAGAGGGTGGGGCGTTACACTGTTTGTGGCATACACTGCACCAAAGTTATACGATGGCGCGGCAACCTGGGAACCAAGGTTGAACGAATGTGATATTTGGAAAGCGGGGCTGATGGAAAGATTCTTGGAAAGGTCCGCCCTGGCGCCGTCAAACATAAAGTTGGTTAGATGGGTCACTGCAGACAAGGTTAAGTCAAAGGAGGAACGAGGGAGGCTGGACAGACACACGTTTGACTTCCTTTTGCAAACTCTCGACGGTGCCGGGGTTCGGAAGGTCCAGTGAGTGTCGCCATTGGGCGAAGCGGTCGTAAAGGGACGTTAGAGGAGATATGGCGGACAAGTAGGAGGTTTTATGTGGCGGTTGAGCGAGCGACGAGGAGCCATCGTTTTGCAAGGTCGCGGCCATGGAACTCGGAACAAGGACGAGGACGAGACGCGGTGGACGAAATGACGAGATGAAAAAAAAGAGCGTGGGAAGACGCTGCCGTAGTGGGCGGTGGCCCCTTGCTGAGCGCGAGGTGGTGTCCGGTGCCGAGCGGGCCTATCAGATGGTGGTGGGGTCACCGTGCCAACAGTCCCGCACCTGGCTGGATGTTCGCTGCTGTGGTATCGCCCGGCCAATTGGATACCCAGCTGCTGCGCACCTGTGACCGATTACGATAGCTTTACTCCGCCCGGACAGGTGCGCTTATAAGTAAGCGACCAGGCCAGACACCCTCCTCCTGACAGTGTTGTCCTCGCGACTCATTCCCCAAGATGTCCCTCCCGCTGACTGCCTCTCAGAAACGATCGATACTCCTCGCGGTCACCATCGTGGTGAGCTCGTCCCGAATGTCCATATCTTCCGTGGTTTCGACCACCTCCTAGGCTGGTCTGTGCTTTCTACTGGGCTCGAGGCGGAACCGCTACTCCGCCCTGGAATGGGATGTCCAAGATCGACAGAACGCCGTCATCTCTGACCTCGACCCCGCTTCCCCTCCTCTTTCTCATTCCCAGGCTGCAACGCCATCGCCCACGTCGCAAGTGAACAGCCCAGTTCCACCCGCCCATCTCTTCCTTGATTCAAAAATCCCGGACAATGAGCTCCACCCCCGGCGTGCCAACGCAACCCTTCTTGTTCTCGCCCGAAACAGTGACTTGGATGGCGTCATTCAAAGCATGGAACAAGTCGAGTCCAAGTTCAACCGCAAATTCAATTACCCCTGGGTCTTACTAAATGATGTAGAGTTCTCGGCCGAGTTCAAAAAGTAAGTCAACGAGGACGACATGGTATCGTGTATCGTGCACTGATCCTTTGGTAGACGTGTCAGCGTGTTGACTAACGCACCCATCTCTTTTGGTGTAATCCCTCACGAGCATTGGTACCAACCTGACTGGATCGACGAGGCGCGTGCACGGGAGGGTCGCGACCGGCTAGTGAGGCAGAATATTATATATGGCGGTCAGTTCATCCCGCCTCGTCACGATACTTCGCACGGCTTGTTCAACACAGGTATTCCCAGGCAGTGTATCGTGAGTGTGCCCACCAACATCCCTTGAGCCCGCTGATGCTCTGCTCCATGAGTTATCGCAATATGTGTCGTTTCAATTCCGGTGTAAGCGTTCCGCAGATGGTGTGGTAATTCGCTCACCTTGTGTTGCGCAGTTCTTCTTTCGACATGAGCTACTCCGGCCTTACAAGTGGTATTGGAGAGTAGAGTGAGTGATCCCTGGCTCATCATCCTGCTTGTTTTGACGTCTCCAAGACCTGATGTTAGATACTTTTGTGATGTCGACTATGACCCCTTTTTGTTTTTGGAAGATAGAAACAAAATTTACGGTACGCGCCAGCCCGTCGTCAGTCGGCCGGTACTCCTCACTCACACATCACCTGGTTCAGGCTTCACAATATCAATGCCGGATTGGGAGCCGACGATACCAACGTTGTGGAGTTCTGTCCGAGGTGGGGCAAGGCATCAACCCGTGTGGCTTCACGAGGGAATGCTGACAGGTACAGAACAGAGTTCGTCGCAGAAAACCCACAGTACCTGCATCCAGACAACTCCATGGACTTTCTGTCCGACAATTCGGGCGAGACATACAACTTATGTCATTGTAAGACGATTTTCTCTGGACGTGATTCTGACAGCACTCACCGTGTCGCTAGTTTGGAGCAACTTTGAGATAGCTGACATGGATTTCTGGAGAGGAGAAGCATATATGAAGTATTTCGAGTTCCTGGAGGAGAAGGGTGGATTCTACTACGAGGTGAGGTCTTGCGCGCACCCCACTTGTTCGTCAAGTTTACCTGTGTTCATCATGAGCGTTGGGGAGATGCACCTGTACACAGCATAGCTGTGTCGCTGTTCGCCGGGAAGGATCAAGTCCACTTCTTCAAGGACGTTGGCTACAGGCACAGTCCGTTCCAACATTGTCCACAAGGATCGGATTGGAAGATGGGACACTGCTCGTGTGACCCCAACGATAACTTTGGTACGACCCACGCCATGGATCCGACGAATGGGTGCTAATTATCTTGCAACAGACTTTGCGCAGAACTCGTGTCTAAAGCAGTTCATGCGCCTAGCGTAGGCACAGCGCCAATGTATTTATTGTATTTATCCAAACTAAGATTGATTATCATCCTGAGAGTGACCACGTGACCGTTGAGCACGACTGCGGACTTGTCCGTCTTAACCTCGTCCTTGCCACCGCGCCTCTGACTTGAACCTGTGCCGGGTCGCTCGTGGGCTTGTCCGGAAAGATGATGACGCCCATGCGCTATGTCCTCCTTGTCCTCGGCATAATCGTAGGGACGTCGCACGACTCTCAATCATCCAGCTCACCAGATCTCCCACTAGGTCGGACTACACTACATACTCAGTTTCACACACGAGGAGTACGGAAAGGCCACGTCTGTGTCGCGCCTCACGGACTACGTTTCCGGTTCCGCCCCCCCGCCGTATAGGGAGACTGTGCCAGACGAATACTACAAACCGGCCGAGCCTGCTTATACGCCAGATCGAAAGGCAAACGCTACCTTTGCAATGCTAGTGCGGAACAGCGACATGCCTGGTATCATGAGTAGTATGAGGCAAATCGAGGATAGGTTCAACCGGAAATTCAACTACCCTTACGTCCTCCTCAATGACGAACCGTTCACAGAGGACTTTAAGAAGTATGACATTCGTCAAGCCCATGGTATCTGCTCATGGTTTTGGTCTCTTCGGCTAGACACATTTCAGCCCTCACCAACGCCGAGGTGGAATTCGGTGTGATCCCAAAGGAGCACTGGGTGCAACCCGCTTGGATTGACGAGGAAAAGGCGAGTGCGGCTCGTGAAGATATGGTCAAGCATAGTGTTATCTACGGCGGTGCGTGTCTGGCTCCAAGCTACAGTCACATGTCATTCAGATGCAATGGTCTTTAGGAAGCGTGCCGTGCGTTGGGATTTATCTGTCGTTTTCACGTTCTAACTGTGCTCTATCAGCTACCGAAATATGTGTCGTTTTAATTCAGGGGTATTTGTGAACAGAGGGTCCCATCGTACACGGTTAACATCTTCCTAGTTCTTTTATAGACAAGAACTCCTCCAGAAGTACAGGTATTACTGGAGGGTGGAGTAAGCATTGTCCTCGGTTTCACTCCCTTGCGCTGATCATCTTTCTTGAAGACCTGACGTTAAATTTTTCTGTGATGTCGACTACGATCCTTTCTTGCTAATGCAAGACCAGCAGAAGGTCTATGGTGAGATCTCCGTATATACATCAATAAACTATCCGATATACCTTGTATCAATTCAGGGTTCACCATCTCGCTGTTTGAGTACCCCGACACTATCCCCACCCTGTGGCAGCATGTTAGAGGTTCGCTCATCATTCGGATTTCCACCGCGTCATCAAAATAAGTCTTTTTAGCTTTCATCAACGAAAACCCCGAGTTGATACCTGCCGACAACGCCATGGGTTTCCTGTCCGATAATGGAGGAGAAACTTATAATCGTTGCCATTGTGAGTATGTTGCATGTTTACATTTCCCATTTCCGATCGTTCACGACGAATCTCGCGATCGTAGTTTGGAGTAACTTTGAGATAGCGGACATGGACTTCTGGAGAGAGGAGGCTTATTCCAAGTTCTTCCACTATCTCGATGAACAGGGGGGTTTCTATTATGAGGTGCGTTCAAATAAAAAATATATTTGGATCAATGCTTATGCGCACAAAGCGATGGGGCGATGCACCTGTACATAGTATAGGTGCAGCACTGTTCGCCCGGAAAAATCAGCTTCACTTCTTCAACGATATCGGGTATCGTCATGAACCCTTCCAACATTGTCCTCAAGGAGATTTGCACTCGAAATCTAGGTGTTGGTGTGACCCAGCCCAAAACTTTGGTAAGACATCGTGTCCAGACATCGTTTCGAGGAGAAATTGATCTCTTTCCTCCAAAGACTACGAGTGGTATTCATGCTTGAACAAGTATGATGGACTGTTCAGGTGATTGCGGATCCCCCTCCCACTCTGTACTTGCCTCCAGTTGCAGTTTAGCTTTACTTAGAGTTTCTTTTCCTTCTTTTTGCATCGCGAAGCGAGAGGCCATCGCCCTTGGTAACCCTGGTGTGCTGCAATTATAAGTGCATTTGTACACGACTAGCATTGGACATAGCGAACAGTCATGGCTAAACTAGTGGTGGCACGCTCAGAGAATCGACTGTGAGTAGTATTGGAACTGTGCACAAATGTGTTATGGTCATCAAGTGACCTGCACTGCTACAAACCGCTCACCAAGTCGTATAAACGTGTCCAATTAGAACCCAAGGAGCTGTCAATTAGTCGATCCACATACTCTCCAACGAGTGAATGTGTGAGAGCCGATTGAAAACGCTCTCGGAGTTGATTCGCCGTCTGGTCACCGAAAGCAGCGAAGCAAGGGAGCGTGGAATCTGGGAGGGAAGGGTCAGCGAATACCATGTACCAATTCGTTGTCGTTCCGCTACCTTTTTGCATCAGTTCCACCAATGCTGTGCAAAAGCCCCACACGTTGGAACGTCGATGTTGGAACGAGTGCATTACTTACTGATGAGTCGGTCACAGTGTTTCCTTGCAGCTTCGAATCCTTCTCGGAACAGCCTCCTGAACTCCAAGAAGGCCTCACTAGCAATCCCGCCTAAAACCTCGACATACTCGGGGGGCAACTTGAAAGGTGCGGCTTCGAATCCAATATTCCCAGGTGAATTTGAGAGCATAAACCCAAAGTCAATGTGGATAAGGTGACCTTCTCTATCGAGGAGGATGTTTCCGTTGTGGCGGTCTTTTATTTGAAGAAGGTAGGTTATAATTGAGTAGCCTTGATGAATGATTTGTTGCCCTCGTTAATTGTAGAAATCCTGGGAACAGCGCACCTGCAAGGGATTTCGCAAAGTTACGCTGTGCACGAGCAAATTTAGCTGTAGAGGGGTCTCCATATGTGGATTTGAAGTGGTCCAGTAGAGTCACATAACCCAGTCGGCCGTCGGCCAAGCGACGCGCATACTCAGCCTTCTTGATGGAATGTATCGAGACGGCATCTGCGATTGTCTCAACCAGACCAGATGATGCACCCGTAATCAGGATGCGAAAGCTGTCTCAAGTCAGGCCAAGAACAGGGGGCCGAGCTACGTGACAAAAGCTTACTATCGAACCCAACACTGACACCTCTCTTCCTGCCATATTCGCCCGAATTCTTGAATCAATTGCACGGCAACCTGCTCTTGTCGGAGGTCGCCGCCCGTTTTCACAATAACTGAGACACAGTCCCAGTTTGCTACAAATGTCTGAGCTCACAAGGCATACCCACGAAAATATCTAATATTCCATACCTAGGTGCCCATAAGGCGATCCATGCCGTATTCGACTCTTAGATAGGTTATCAGCCAAACACTGAAGGCTACATCCAAATATTCACGAACCTTTTTGGCAACCCAGGACTCGCTGAACACCACTGCAGACGGATCAACTTTACTCAGCTCTCTCTTAAGGATTCCTTCATCTTCAACTGTCTTCATATCTCCACTACCCCCCGATTCCCCGAAGCCAACCCCCCCTTCACGCATACGAGCCATACGTTCCTCTTCTAGAGAGAGCATCTCCTGCATGATGCGGTCCCGGATTTCCGCAGCCTCGGCATGTTGGACACGCATGCGCGTAATGGGGCCAGAGGAAGTAACGTCGTGCGATCTGCGGCTACCACCAAGTGAAGGATGAACAGGACCACTTGATATTCCGTCGGAGGTTCCTACCCCGAGCCAGCTCGAGCCCGGGAGCCAGCTAAAAGAGCCTGAAGACGAGGTGACCGGCTCTCTCCCCAAGGTCGCATCCATGCTATGCCCTATTGGCTTGGACAATGGGGCAACCGTTTCGCGGACCAGACTGGCGTTTAGTTGGGCGAGCATGATTGCTGCGGTTCGCATTCGTTCCGAGTAGTCATCAAGTGACAGCGTGAATTCGCCTTCGCTTGTACTAGGAGAACGGAAAGAGTCTGACAGACGGGACGTGGGTGTTGGTATCGAACGAGAACTCGCAGCAGGTGTCAGACTTGCGCTTTGTTCTATCACGGGAGAGGAAGGGAGTGGAGAACCACGAGACCAAGTGGCAAGCTCCAGCTCACGATTCTTGGGAACGGGTGGAAGGATGATCGTTTCCGAAAGATCAATTGGGCCCCGGAGCGACTGCCCTTCTCCGTATACTTGTTCCACAAGATCCATTTCTTCATCATCCGAGATAGGCAATGTCGTGTCGTTCCCCTGTGACGTGTCACTGTCGTTCGTAGTCCCGTTATCTTGTAGGTTGGGACTGTCTCTTCCGAGGACCTGTTCGGAATCCACGATAGCGTCCATAATTACAGAGGGACGTGGCCTTGCAGTTCCAAATGTTACAAGTTCTTTTGAAGCACCTCTGCTCTCATTCTCCTTGGAAACAATGCGTTTAAGGGTTTCCCTGTTCCCGCGCTTAGAAGGGTCAAAGTCGAGGTCACCATGCAGAATCTCTATGAGGAGAAGATAAGGTGCTCGCTCAGCAGAGTTAAGAACTACAGCTTCGCCAGGGGGGATGCGGACGATTTTGTGATGAGGTTGGTTGTTGACAGTGATGGTAGAGGAACCGTAGGCATCCGATGAAGCACACCACATTGGCATACAAACCTACGAGAAGGCACTATGAGGAAATGAGTGCAAGGTGTTAGGACGGATACGAACCTCTGCAGGGAGCTGATGATTTAAAGCAGTCAATTCAGCTCGCAAAGCACTGACACGTGCAGGTTTGGGAATGACTAAGAGGCGATTGGATATGCTTTCGAGCGTAAGAAGAAACTGAACCTAGCCAAATTTAGGTACAGACGATATATACGTGGGCTCCCGAGTGGTGTTGAAGCATAGTGGAAGACATACCTCTGACCGAAAATAATGACTTCTCAAAAGATATGATTGCGACCGCTGATCATATCTCTGCAGGAGTGCATCAGCGGCAGCCATCACGTTTTGTCTGAGCGGAGGTGAAGACAAGGATATAGAAGGCGAGGACTGATGGAGGCTCGAAACGCGACCAGGATGTGGATCCTGCTGGTCAGGGGGATCTTCTGAAAGCCGAGATCGATGTACGCTACGAAGATGAACGAGTGCGGGACTTGTTTGCGCGGCGACGATAGTGCGCCGACTATGCAAGATTGTTCCTGTTGGCACGTAGGTCCCCGTGTCGTTCGCGGGTGTTGGGTCTGGCTCTCCCGAGTCCTCATTGTCAGGTTTGTCGTCAGGGGGGCTGTCATCTTCTTCGCCTGGATCTACACTAGGGGGTATGCCGCATGCGAGATCATCGTCAGCCTCGAGACTGCGAAGATTGGCACCATCGTCCTCCGCTCGGCCTTGCTGCAAAGCCACTTCGCCCATAACCTCCGCCAGCGCCGGAACAGCGGGAGCACCTGCCAGTACGAGTCCGATACCAACTAGGGCAGCTTCTACACGGGGCTTGACCTTTCTTCGCGCAAAGGGAGAATGGTGGGACGATGTCAACGCAGAGTACGGACCCGAGGAAGGAGGCGGTAATTCAGCAAAGATGATTTCGTGGCATCTATGCATGGTTCTCTGGCAGACAAGGAACGAACGAGAGGTTGGCGTAGCTGACAAGTCCTGGAGCGAAGCTTGCATGAACCACAGCGTCTTTACGTCGGTGAGCGCGTCAGTCATTGAAGGGGATGCCAAACAGACTGACAAGCATGGCGATGTGGGTGGATCGCTGCGCAGTGTCGACTACGAAACACTCAAGCGCGCGAGATTTGGAAGGACGGGTGACGAGGAGGTGACTGAGCGGGTCTGCGGTGAGTGGACCGGCAAGGGGACAAGGACGCACCAGACGAAGCCCCAGACGTCGCGCAGCTCGCACAGGTCGAGACTGGCGAGCCTGCTGGTGAGATAGTAGGTGATCCCGATGTTGTCTGCATAGTGCGTGAGGTATCTGAGCGCGACATGGACCGAGAAGAAGGACGGGGAGAGGAACAGGCGCAACAGCAACGCATGAGACATGTTCTGAACCAACTCAACACCTCCCACGCCCGCCCTCCCTCACACCGCCATGGTGCGTCTCTCCCTCCTCGCCCTCCTCCTCGCTCCCCTCGCCCCCGCCCTCGCCTCCCCCCACGACGAGCTCACCCAGCTCGCCGCCGCCGGGAACGGCATCATCCGCCTCGACGAGCGCCTCTTCAACCTCCTCACTTCTCCCAAGCGCTCCTGGTCTGCCTCCATCCACTTCACAGCGCTCAACCCACAGCGCAAGTGTGCTCCGTGCAGGTGGGTGCCGTCCACGCTTGCTGGCAACTCATCCAATGCCTTGTCTAGGGAGTTCGATCCTTCCTTCACCGCTGTTGCCAAAGCCTGGTCTGCCGTCCCCCAGGAGCATCGCAACAACCATTTCTTTGCCACCGCAGATGTCGACGAGTCGCCCAAAGTCTTCCAGAAAGTATGACACAATGTGTATCACCCCCGCAGGCGCTCTGACGCTTTGGGCAGCTCCAACTCAACTCTGCCCCGGTCGTCCACGTCTATCCTGCTACAGAAGGCCCTAATGCGAAAAGAGCCGCCGGCCCATTGAAATACGATTTTTCAAAGTATGACTCGCTTCTTGTCCGCTGTTGTCGTGCTCACTACTTGCCCTTGGTACAGTGGCTTTGACACCGGACCCCTCGCCGAACAATTGTCCATCCATACCCCAATCCCAATCCCCTACAGGGCACCTATCAACTGGTCTAAACTCGGCACGATCATTTCTCTCATCCCCATCGTCTCTCTGATCTTCCGCTTCGTACGTCCCATCCTCCATAACCGTTGGATATGGGCTGCCGGAACGGTTTTTGTATCGCTCGTCATGACGTCCGGATTCATGTTCACGCGTATCCGTGGCGCGCCGTACGTGGGTCACGATGGCAGCTGGATTGCAGGGGGTTACCAGAACCAGTTCGGCCAGGAGGTACAAGTCGTGTCCATGATCTGTAAGTGTTTGGCGTGCAACACACGGTCCGGGTCGTTCACATTACCATGCTGTGTAGATGGGATTTTAGCAGCTTCATTCCTGATGTTGACGATAGTCACACCGTACCAAAAGTCTCCTGCGCGGCAACGGACACAGATATACCTCTGGACATTCGTCAATTTCCTCGTTTTCTCCATCCTGGTATCGTTGTTCCGCATCAAAAACAGGGGTATGTAGCACATATTGCACTCTGTCACGATCCTCACTAAAAACGACTAGGGTATCCTTTCAAACTTTTATTCTAAGCAAGCTGCCACCCACGCGATAGCCTTTGAGATAGCCTTCGAGAGTGCAAGGTTCGACGGCCTGCTCCGAAGAAACCCTATTGCGTGTATCAGCCCCAATGCAGTAATGGTGCAATAAACCGTGATAGATAAAAAAAGCCAATAAGAATGAGACAGGGAGGATGATATAACGGTATGAATAGAATCGTCTAAGAGAATGCGATCGATGCTACGCGCTACCTAAAGATCCGTCCTGCTGAAACACGTCCACATATCTGCTCCTCACGTTCTTCTTCCCAGCTTGTGACCGCGACCGGCCCATCGGCGGTGGGTTCAGAATGCTACTCGACGCGGGCGTATTTGGCATCGATGCGACTTCAATGGGTGACAGGTTGGATCGTGCACGCAAAAGAGCTTTGGACGCCGGAGAGGTGCTCAAATCAATCGCGGATGCAGTCCTCGGTGGAGGTGGTTGAGGGGGGGCGATGGCTCCGTTTGGTGACCCATTGAAACGAGAGTTGCTCACGCTGGGAGAGGCAGTCTGGGCTCGTGAAGGAGGCGCAAGTGCTGGTGCCTGTGAGGCTTCTGTTCCAGCCTGAAAAGGGATGAGGCGGGGTACACACGCATCATAAAGCTTGTTCACCTTATTGTTCACCCAACGTTTCAGCTCTTTATCATAGTAAAAACTCGTCTCTTCGCCGAGGCTGGCTTTGATCGGTCCCGGGGTGTCGGACCGCTTCCATAATCGGCTCAGCCATGAACCTGTTGAGGCCACTGCAGGGGGGTCTGGCAAAAAAGAAATTCGGTATGACCAAAAGCCAGCTCACACGGACAGCTTACCTCGTTTTCCCTCGTCCTTTGCAGAATCCTGAACTGGCGGCAGCGGCGGCTTGTCTTCCGTCGTCTTCGCAGGCTCGTCAGGCGCTCTCTGGCGTGCACTATTTCCCAACCCGAGATCCTCCGTTTCATCCTCGAGTACACTCTCGACTTTCTGGTGGGGTAGTTCGGTCACGTTCGGCATTATCGACAACGCCGGATCGTCCATCAGTGAGACGAATCCCCCTCCCAGCTCTCTTACGTTTTCGACTTGGTGGAATTTAGCAGTGGTGGGTGTCGGCGCGGGGTCAGTATTACCGAGTGAATTCCACCAGTCACCTGAAGCTTGGTTGCCATCCGCAATTTTTGGTTCCCGTGCCTCTTGATAATGCTTGTCCCGCACAACGTCTGGCGTCTCCGAGTTCTCTTCGGTTGTCATTTCAAGCGACGTCTTTCGCGAGGATGGTTCGCTCCCATACGTAGCCACATACCCATTGACCATGGAGTAGCCACTCGTTCGCGTGGAATAAGGCGACTGGTGATATTCCGTTGAGTGGAGTGGAACAGTTTTAGGGGTAGGTGACGCATGTCTGGTAGGTCGGTAATATTCCATAGCAGAAGACGCCCTGTCAACTGGAATGTGCATGATGGTAGACGGTAAGGCCATTGCAGAGCCGCTTCGTCTAGGTGGTAGCGTCGTCGAGGTAATGCGCGAGTTGACGATTGTAGGAGGGGGAGATGGGCTCGCCGACGTCGTTGCCGAAGAAATAGAGCTGTAGCTCGAGAATGGACCAGCAAATTGTGCCTTCGAGGGTTCGCTTGCCGGAGGTGTCTCGCTGCCTTCACCAGCAATGAACTTGGTCAGACGTTCTTCAAACCAGTTACCAATGCTGTCCAGGGAAGGCTTGTTCACTTTTGCGCCTATCCACGACGTAGATTTGTCCGTATGAGGTGAACCAAGCAGACGGTCGGCAAGGTGTCTTAATCCTTCTACTAATGCAGGCGTAAGGTATGGGGAGGATCGACCCATGACGGCGGTGATGGCTTCACAGTACCTTGTCGAGCGTGATTAATACCGTACATTGGTACAATAGAAATTTCAGGGTATACCTAGTAGCACTTTGAGTGTGCCCGATGTCGGCAAGATACGCGGCCCGAATAAACTTGTAAGCTTGAAGGTGGGGAAAACCATGAAAAGGTTCCTGGCCTTTCGTGGGTGTTGTCAGGGACAGAGCAAACTCGGCGATCTCGGTGAATATTATTGGATCAGGATCTCTGAAGAATACCGGGTTGATGTGGGGACTTTGAGAACCAAGCAACACCAAGCGAGTACCAGGTCCACCTAGGCCGCCCATCACTGAAGTCTGGGGGGAAAGTAGATAGCTGGGAAGTGGGGTCAAAAATAGGATCAAAGAGATGGAATGGGTTACGGGTACCAAACGTGAGCACCTTCTACAAGATGATGAGACGCCAAGCAATCTCCCAGAGCCGACAACGTTGCCGAATACTCTGGGTTTAGAGGGCTGCATACAATACTAGCGGCCATCTCCTGCCATTTTGAAAGAGATTCCACAGGGATCTGTGTTACGACTGCATTCGATGTAAAACTTGGTGACATGGGTGTGGTATGTGACAACATGGGAGCAGGAGCCTGTAAGCCAGTCACTGCTCTTAACAAGTTCATGGGGACAAGTTCTTGAACTATGAAACGTGTGATAAGTCCGCCCCTAGTTAATAAGATGCCACATACCTGCAGTAGGACCTTGACCCGAGTAGACACTATACGTAACCCGCAACCATTCACGCCTATTCGTTTGGCGGGGCGTGACACCCTTAGCGTGGAGATGAGGTGTTGAATGTTGAACAGTCTCGCAAACGCCAAGCTCTGCCTTCAAGAATTCGTTGACCACTTCAGTCCATGCTTCCTTGTCGATGCTGCTTGCAATGATCATTGCATGGGCCCATAACCTCTCGTCCAGAGCGTAATGATAGGCTTGACGGCGCTCTCCTCGTACAAGGAACTCCTGTATCTTATCCAGAGCGGAAGGAAGGAGCGTAGAGACTGATATCGGAGTCTCCCTGACAGGCTGAGGTGCCGACGTTGTAATATACGCATTGGACATTGGCGAGGTGAGAGCCGGCGCTGCGGGCGTAATTGACCCACCGCGCGTGGACTGATCCACGGTACCAGCGATGCGGGGCAACAACGCAGCACGAACAGCGTTGTCGATGGCAGGGCTAACGCGCGTGTATCAGCAACCTCCGCTGAGCCGACATCCAAGCTAATTACCTTCCCGACAGCGAGCCATCGTTTTCGACCATGATCTTCAGCAACTGCACTAGGACCAGCTTCCCCTCTAAACGTTGTCTCTCCAAGTTATCAGATATGTACGTCGCCCCACGTAGGATCTCTTCAATACGCCATTCGAGATATTTAACCACACGAGCCTTCTTTGTTTTTGCCTGCGAGGTCCCCGTGCGCACGAGACTTGTGACAGGAGCACCTGGATCAGAAAACAATGGTCCAGGATATTCCGCTTCCTTGGACTCTGGGGTATCATCAGGTAGCAACTTGTACAACACGCGGATCGTCACATTGGTTATGCACCGAGATGCAAGTGCGACGTCAAATCCTGTGTTCAAGTCCGTAGAACTGTGGAAACAAGTAAGAACCTTTCCACCAAAACCAAAGCTTACGACCGGAGCCCGAGAAGACGTTCGGCCTAGTGGGTCGTTGGAGCCCAATAACGACGGTGACGGTGCGTACGGCAAGCGAGTGGCACGTGACAGATGGATGTCCTGTTCCAATGGGTTGTGAGAGGCACCGTACGGATTCGGCTCAACAATATGAGCGCCAAACCCAAGCCCGTACTCCTTGCGTGGCTGGTGCGGGTCGGTGATACCTTGCGAAGACAGGGTTGAACCATTCGAGGTAGACCTTCCACGGAGCTGAGAGGAAGGGTACGCTGAGACGGTCTTCGACGACGTGAGGGAACTCGAAGCCGGAGACGCTGATCGAATAGAACTAGGAGACACTGTCCTCGGAGGTCCAGGAACAGACTTGTGGTCGTAAAGGCTCGCAGGAGGGGGGTACGAGACGTTTGAAAGAGGGCCTTGTGAGTTTCCCGCAAAGCGCAGCGAATTCGGTGATACCGTCCTGTGCACCTTTGGGGGTGGAAGAGGAGGATCATATGCATTTGATGCCTTGGGTCGGAACTCAGCTGCAGTAGGAACGGCAGGTAATTTGGAAACTTGTGCGGGGACACCGTTTGGAGGAGATTTCGAGGTGACAGCGAACGAAGTGGTGTGAGAAGACAACACAGAGCGAACGACAGGGTTGTAACTGTTATGTTGGACGGCCTGTGGTTGTGCAGAGAGCTGCCTAGTCGGCTGGCGCGCTGCATATGGGTCCGACACGGACGTGGCTGCAGTCGGTTTGTACGGGTCGTGAGGAAGTTGCTGGGCGGAAGATTGATTGGTGTTGTATGACTGATAAGAGGCAGGAAGGGTAGAGGCATGTGAATCGTAGGAGGCTAGTGTACTCTGGTGGGGCACCGAGGTTACTATCCGACCCGCGAAGTGAGTCAAGCAAGCAGACAGGAAGAACAATTCACTGACCCGAGGGCGAAGGATACGTCGAGTACGGCGCACCTGGATAGTAACCAAGCTGGGGATTATAGGACAACGGCCGGTCCGAACGGTGAGGTGGAGCATCCTGAGTAGTCGGGATGGACCAGGAGCTGTGGTGCTCCTGCTGAGCGTCTGGGTACATTTGCTCTGCGAACCAAGAAGAAGTGTCCTGGCCCATTGGTAACGGATGAGACGAGGACTCGTGCTCATCGTGGGGTGGAGTCGTGTCAGAGGCCTCGTTTCCGATGACAGCAAAGGGGTCAGGTCCAGAATCACTGTCGGAACCAAAGAGCGAGGCAGCAGCTTCGAGGGTGCTCATGGCTTCAGCGTGTCTGGGCAACGAAAGCGAACAGCCGTCTTGCTCAATGAAAACACCGCGCCGAGGCTAATACCGGGCCCAATTCGAGAATATTGTTTGGTCACATTTGGTCTCTCAATTATCATGCTCGAGTACGAAAAATGCCCACATCACAAAGGTAACAGCAACGCGGAGACGGCGCACAATATCGACAGCGAAAAAAGATGCAAGTATCCGACTCAAGTGACTAATGCGAGAGGGAAAAAAAAAGAACGAGTCATCGGTGTAGGTTGCTTTACGAAAGTTCATTGCGAGGGTAGTCGACGTGAGTGCAAAGTGAGAAGAACTGAAACTGATGCGATTGTATCATAGCATTGCGATCAAGAGATGAACGCGAAACAGGAAAGTAATAGGGATGACGTGTCGCCACTCTCGAGAAGAAAAGCACACATCGTTAGTTTGTCTGATTTTAGGACAGTGACGGGTAGTCTGTCGGCTTGTCCGACGACGACTTCGAAGTATTGACCGTACGCTCTAAGAGACGCTCGACTAGCATTCATGAGCTCAGTTCATAGGACGGACGATGATCAGCGACATACTGGAAATCAAGTGCTTGCTATATGCACTCGAGTAACGGCGCATGCTTACAAGCTGAGGGCGGATCTTGCTCACGAGCAGATCTTTCTGGTCTTGATCGGCGACCGTAAGCGCTCGTTGGAGTACATAATCTTCAGGAAGAAAAAACAGAATTAAACACCATCGCGAGTTCGCGTGAGCAGTCGGACTTACTTGCGAACTGATCCTTCATCATGGACACAACCGGACTCACACCATCTGGCTTGGGCGTGATGATTTCGTCAACTAATGCACGCCGCTCCTCTGTCGTGGCTGTGACGAGTGCCTTCTCGCAAACATTCGACGCGAACTTATGTCGAGCCATGTTCAGCATTTGGCCGCGAAGCTTGGCAATAACTTGACAACGGTCGTGGAGCTTGCCTTGCTCAAGAACAAATTGAACAACGTAATTCTTTCAGTATAAAGCGTCAGCGAAGCATCTAGGACCTCACGGAAAGGCTGCCTACCCCAAACTGATCTTGCATAAGGTTGATCATATACTTGTGCAATTCATCCATTAGCGCACGAGTTTGTTCTTCTGGCAGATGCTCAAAGCACCGCTGAAGGACCCGACAGCCATATGGATGTGTTGACAGGTCATACACATTCCCACGGAATGATTGCACAAAGCCAAGGCGATCAGAAGACACACGCTCGATCAACTTTTGGATCACATGATTGCCGTTGGCATCCTTGACGCACTTGAGCACGTGAGGTTCCAGTTCCTTCACAAAAGACCCTTGTTGGTCAGGAAGAATGAATTCAACAGCCTACAAAACCAGTCAACGGCGCCACAAGAGAGTCACGGCCCTCACTTTCTGTACGACGCGGCAGCCATACATTTGCAGTGACAACGGAAGAATATGGCCTTCCATGGTATTGGCTAATACAGTTTTCTGTACCTGCGTCCCATGCTCAAACAGTTTTTGAACGACCTGGCTGGGATAAGAACAACGCCAAGAAGAGGTCTGCTACAACTCACATAGTTTCCAAACACGTCTTGGATCAACTGTAACGCACTATCCGGTACAATTTCATCAAAGACAATTTGTTTCTCCTCCGATGTTGCGGTCTCAAGCTTCTGTTGGATGAATCGGGAACCGTGTTGGTCACCGCTAAACTCGACAATATAACCAAAGATGTCCTGTGCCACGATATAAATGATCATCCGACAACGCAAAACACGACTCACCCTCAACTCCCACTTTCGCGACTTGTTAGCCCTGAACTCGTCCAGTAGCGGACTACGCAAGGCCAGCGTAGCGTCATTATCGTGACGACGTCCATGACGCACAGTTTGGTGGTAAAACGGTATCCCATGGGTATTCAGGCCGGCGTGCCCGTAAAGCGCACCAGGAAGCATGAAAGGTAATTGTGTGCCATATTCCACAGCTGTTGCATAAGCCTAGCAAATTGAAAAAATAGAAACAAGTTGCAAACTACCCATCCATTATGGACGCTAGTCTCACCTGTTGCTGAAGACCATACTGACCTTGGCTGTAAGAAAAGGTGCCTGGCAAGTCAAAGTGAACACAAACCTGTTTCTTATCCTGTATACCAGTTGGCGCTGCAGCACTGAGTTGCGGTGTCGGCATAGGAGAGATTGGGGGAATAGTAGGATATATCATCGGTTGATGGGTAGGGTAATAATATTGTGAAGGTGACCGAGCAGTGGCAGAATAATCGTAATATATGCCAGATTGCTGTCCAGCAGAAACATTAGGGTGTAGTGTCTGTGGAGATACACCCGGGTATACGTTCGCGGGCGAGTTACTGTTCATGCCACCGGCGGCGGAGGCATATAATGAAGGGTCGGTGGGTGTATTGTATCCATATCCATAATCCATGTAAGGTTCGCGCGGCGCGCCATTGGTATAGTAAGATGAATAATCAGCTTGAGGATAACCGCTATACGGTGTACGGCCCTGAACCATTAGAGTCGGTCGCGTCTGGGAGGAAACAGAATGATGAGAGATGCCGTTCGGTAGCGATGGGACAGATGGTTGACGGTATTGGTTGTTGATGTGGTCGTCCTCAACAGCCATTCCTCTGAGACCCAATGACAGCTCTTTCTCAACCATGGATGTGACATCGAACGTTCCGTTTTGCCCGGAGAATGAAGATCCGTACGTAGAATGAGACGGTGATGGATACCTGCTGGACACAGGCGCATCCTTCCCGAGCCCATTATCGAACCTCTGCGGGGAGAATTGTCCTTGCTTTGCCGAAGAACGATCGTCCTCAGAAGAATACTGAACGTCGGCATCGAAGAAACACTTGTGTCAACAACAAAGAAAACGTACCATTCTAGATCCCGATAACGCGGCTGCTTGAACTACTGTCGCTTGCCTCTGTCGTGCGTGATGCAAAGAAAGGGGAGAATTTGGATCCTGTTACAGGCTTAGTGGGATTATTCTCCGTACCGGTCCACAACTAACCAACTGCGAGAACTCCTTCTTTTGCGGGCTGCCGCTCAGCTCGTCCCAAGTACCGCTGGATGGCCTCGGTGCAGTCCAACTCTCCCCTAAGTTGGAACGGTACACGTTCTCGCCTTGCGAAGGTGACAGGTCATTCACACTTGCCGCGGATGAAACCGATGCGTTCCTCTTCGATACTGGTGTCGTGGACCCCCAGACCTAAAACATGTCGGCATACACGTGGCGAGAAGGAAAAGAATTGAACGGACCTGCCAACCAGCGTTGAGGCCCTTGAGCGCGGGTCCTGCACCCATCCCGACTCCAAACATGTTGGCCGCGGCCGTTGGGGTGAACTTCGCCTGTGGATGTCAGCAAATACTCGACGGGAAGACGGCGTGCGACACACATTACTTGGCGATGCAGACGGCGAATGACCCGAGGAGCGCGTAGACGACCCAGAAGGTTTTCGGGATGTATCTCCAGGATGTGATGCCATTTCAAAAAAAGGTATATTAAGCACGCACTGAGGGGGGACGGGATGAGGAGAAGGAGAGTGTATGCTGATGGCAACTCACGCAAATAAGAACAAGACGCAGTAGAGATTATAGTTTTAAATGGATGCGTAAATGAATTAGCTGTGAAAGCGAGCAGTTGAGCGAGCATGCACACGTTGGAGCCAAATCGCCAACGGATTCGGCACGGAGACGCGGTCAACAGCGCGTCGAAAGACGAAGGAGGAGACACGGGATATCGTAAATGGGCCACGATGTGCGCTAGGCGCAAAAGGACGCGTGAATGATGAGACTCACGAGAGATGATGTAGTGAAAACCAAGAAGCCACGCAGACACGGGGTTCTTTGCAGACGCAGGAGGGCAAGGAAGACAGGACGAGCCGGCCTGAGCGTTAGAGAGAAGGAAAGGAAAAAAGACAAGGGGCACCGGGTGGGAGCAAATTTCTGGGGCGATTATTGAACGGAATTGAGTCGCTAAGAAATTGGTTCCGCAACAGAAAATGGGTCCGTCACGGTGCCCGTACGGCACTTTGCCCTTGGGGGGTTGAGTAAACGAATGGTAAGACAGAGGACGGGCTGGCCGGCAAAGGCAGAGATCTGTCGCACTCGGCGCCGGGACAGGCTCAGCTTGGCGGCGCCAGAGGCTGAACCCTGGCGAACCTTGACTACTTGCCCCGAAAGTCAGGCTGGACGACCCTCATGAACACACAGCCATCGCAGGTCCCCGCCCTCGCGTATTCCCGGCGAAATTTTTTTGGTCGCTGCGGGCGGGCGACAGCAGGGCCGTGTCGTGTCTGCACTGGCAGCTGAGCGCTGGGGCTGTCCGCCGTCGCTGGCCACTTCCGTCTCGCTTATGTGGATTCCCGTCGGCTCCGGTCCAGACGAGGAACGCATCTGTCCACCCGCTCGCTCCGGATCTATCTGTACTCATCCCACCCAGGGTCACGCATGTCTGTTCAAGTGCATTAAACGGGATGGTACGTGTAGATCATGTCAGTGCGGAACGCCTGCCGTGCCACCGAGGATCACAGCATCTCTAATGCCCGCTAGCTTCCCCGAGAGTTGAAGAACCACGATGCACGCTTCGCTGGGTAGGACCCGTCAGCATGTGTCCCTCGTCCAGCGATGCTGTACATACCACCTCTGACGGCCAGTCACACGACAGATAAAGTCCAAGTGAATGATCACCCCGTTCGTTCGAGAAGCATCAATCACTCACCCTCCTTCTTCGCTCTGAATCCTGTTCAGCGCGTTGGCCGGTGACGGCCCACCCCCCGTCCCTTGCATAGGATTGCCAGCAACCCCTCCAGCTGCTGCCGACCCGCCCCCACCACGGAGCGGCTTGGCAATGCGACCAAAGCTCAACGTCGACGTGTTCGAGGCTTTTTGCGCTGCATGCACCCATTCGTAAGTCGCCGACTGCGCACGCCAACACATGGACCTTACCACGCGCCTGCTCGAGCCGTTCCTTCACTGATTGGAGTTGCGCCTCGAATTTCTGGTTCTGAACAGCCAGCCGCCGGTCGGCGTCCTGCAGGAGGGTCTCGAGATTCTGGATCCGCTCATTCCGTGCAAGCAGCTTTCGCTCGGCAATCCCGGCTTCCTTCTTCAATGCCGAGTTCTGATCCACGAGCTGCAACACACTAGTGAGATAAACCGAGAACACAGTAAACGAGCGCGTACCTGCTTCTGAACTATCGTCAACTGTTCCAGGTTTCGCTCCAGGAACGCCATTTTCTTTTGCTGAGCTTTACTGTTGCTGTTCCGAATGACATTGTTATATTGCTCCTTGATCTCATCCAACTGGATCTCGAGCTCAACGACCTACCACCATGCTGTGAATATTGATTTGCACAGCATGCAGAACATCTACCTTTTCACAGCGGTTCGACAAGTCTCGCATGAGCGACTTCTTGACACCTTCAAACTCTGCAAGCTGAACATTGATTGCCTTGCGAGTACGCTCTAGGTCTTGGGCGCTTTCGGCGAGGCTCTTGCCACCCTCGATACCTGCGGATGTTACAGCGAACGCGCGCTGCACAGCATTGCTTTGAATCAGAATAAAACCACATCCGAGAAAGCATATACCTTCAGCTCTTCGTTGACATTTTTCATACTATCAATCGTGGCATTGAGGGAGCGAATTTCGTTCGACCTCAGCTCAAGTTGCTGCTTGAGATCTGCGACTTCAGCGATACTAGCCTCTCGCCGAGCTGCATACTGAGCTTCGAGCTTGTTCTGACACACGACAGCCGTATCATAAACATGCTTTCATGCGACATATAAGCATACCTTGAACTCCGCCATCGAATTTGCGATGTCAGCATTACTCGTCTCCTCGTCGTGAATGGTCTTCTCTGTTTGTCAGAGGGTGTGAGTTCGAAAAGACATCAAGGCTATTTGAGCGTACCAAAGAGCTCCTCGTACTCGGCTTCAAGCGTGGATAGCCGACTTTCCAGTTCATCACGGCGCCGGCTGACCATCTCGTTTTCTTCCTGACTTTGACGCAAGCGC
The DNA here is from genome assembly GCA_038089935.1 of Boletellus emodensis. Classification (NCBI taxonomy): domain Eukaryota; kingdom Fungi; phylum Basidiomycota; class Agaricomycetes; order Boletales; family Boletaceae; genus Boletellus; species Boletellus emodensis. The sequence continues at coordinate 80,838 of JBBPLU010000009.1, forward strand.
TCCAGTGTTTCACGGACCAAAGATTGGGCCTCGGTGAGCTGTCTCCTCGCTGCGACAACATCATCGACAGTGAGAGATGAGATAGTAGCCTCGGAGTCGACAGCATCCAGCTTGGCGAGCAGTTGACGAAGTTGCTCGTCCTTTTCAGAGAACGTGCCCTGCTATATGGGGAATCAGAGCTCCAAAGGCTCCGTACACACCAGAAGCATACCGCGTCAAACTTGGCCATCATAAGCGCCATCTTCTCCTGTTTGCGCTTCTCCTTATCCTCCGCGGAGGCATCTTTCTGCGCGCTGCGAAGATCGGTGATGATCTTCTTGAGTTCATCCAGCTCGTTCTTGGAATCCTGGTTCTGCTCCCTCAAAATGTCGATCGTAATGATACTTTCTTTGTTGTCGTAGTCGAGACGCTCGACTTGCAGACGGAGCTCGTTCAATTGAGTAGACATGGCTTTGTTTTCCTACAACAATCGCTGTAGAATAAGAAATCAAACCAAAAACATATATTACCTTGGAGATGGAAGCTTCCTGTTCCCGGAGGAAGGCAAGCTCCTCCCGAAGCTCCTTGACAAGTTTTTCTGCAGCAGCCAGTGCACTCTCCTTCTCGGCCAGCATATCACTGAGCTCGTTCTCCCTGCGCAAGAACTCTTCTCGCTCATCCTTGTCCATACCGATAACAGTAGGTGTTTGCGGTCGACTGTCGATATCCGACCTGAGGCCCTCCAAGATAGGGTTGATAGGAGTCATACTCCTGGCAGTCGAAGGTGTCGGTGACGGTGCGGGCTTCTTGGAGACGCCAACAGAAGGCATGGGCTTGTCTGGAGCTGCCCATTCACCTTGATCCACGGAGCCTCCGGAACGCCATATGGCAAGCTCGGCTTCTAATGCCTGTATATAGGTTATATGTCTTGTATTCGCAAGTTGTGCTTTGGAAAGGAGCCCTTTGAGTTCCAGCGGAGAGAGTTCTTGGTTGACCCGTGCGGTGTTCTTGATTGACTTTGCACGGATACCAAATCGGAGGGTCGATAAAGTCTCGGCTTCATTGTACGCTGAAGGGGAACAATTGATGATAAGCGTCGTCCGCGAATTGCCACCCAATGACTCTTGCAAGATCCGCGTTAGCTTCGAGTCACGATATGGGATATGTTTTGCCTGGAACAATGACCAATATTGATGTTGCGAGCTCGACCCACTTTTTGGGAATCCAAGTTACGTACCTTGGAATCCGTCAGAGCATTAATGACCATGCCGAGAGCCGAGAGTGATTTGTTGATTTTCTTGGCCTCCTCCAGAGTTTGGCCCGACGCTCCCGTCTTCCCCACCTTTTCGGAACCGGCAAGGTCAACGAGGTAAAGATTACCGCTTTTTTGAGCGCCGGTCTCGGTGTTACGCTGTTGGATCGTAATGAGGAAGATTGAATGTGAACGCGAGCTCTCAGCATTCATGTCTGGGACGGGGCAGAGGTCAGGATCCACTGCGTGATCAGACCGGAGCACGAACTGACTCGTAGAAGTCACTACACGTGCTGCGCCTCCTTGACGCATGATCTCGTAGACTTCGCGAGCACTACTGACATAATAATCTGAGAGATTCTTCACATAGACGCCTCTTGATTTTTCCTCGTGGACCTGTAGATTATCGTTTTGAGCTGCCAGGGACACACGGTGAGTTGTGCTTCGCGAAGAATGAATGCGTCAGCTCACGAGCCAGCAAGTCGCGAATACGCTCCAAGTAAATCTCCATGTACGAGACCTTGACCATATACTCCAAGTGAGCGTCCGACTCTACTATTGATTGGAATATTTGTTCGGTAATGCGAGGTATGATTCCTTTGAGTTCCTCCGAGTCTATATCTGCACCCTGAGTGTCGTTGATCAGCGGACGGAGCTGTGGTGGGTGGATCCACCTACCATCATGGTGAATGTCTTGCCACTACCAGTTTGGCCATAAGCGAAGACGGTTCCGTTGTAGCCATCAAGGACATCTAAGTGATCCGTGAGCAATCTGAGTGAGTTTCATGAGAAGGAAGCGACGGTCTCGGGGGTGATGGACGACGGTTTTGCTCCAGGCCACGCCAAATGCTCAAAGACACACACCTCTGACGATGCTGTCGGCGGAGAGGGCGCGTCAATGGACGACAAGTAAAGGCGGGGGTCGGAGGACTCACTCCTTGACGCCGTAATCGAACACTTCGTGTTGCTTCGTGCCCATTGGGAACACCCTGTCAAAGGTAAAGCCATCCTTCTCTGGTCCGGAGACGGCTTGCGAATTGCGCATCACGACCGTCTGGAAATTGTTGTCAAACGACACGACGATTTCGCCACCCTCTCTCAGCTCAAGAGCGTTGGGAGGACGAAATCTGAGGATCGTGTCAGTGCGCGGACACGGAGGACGGAGGCGTTGGTGACGGGCGACGTACCGACAGACGACCTTGATGTTGGTTGAGGACGCCATGGTGGACGATCCGCCAGAGTGCAGGGGCCAGACGGAAGACGGTCGTTGCCAAGTCCAAAGGCGTGTCGCGGTGAAAGAAGGGCAGCAGGACAGTGTAAGCGGTGGCTGAGCGGGTGCCAGCAAGCAAGTAGATTACATTCGCTAGCGCCAAGTACGTAGTTCTACGGCCACATCGTCTCCATCCAGACGGCGAGAGCGTCGGTGTGCACTCTGCCTAGTCATCGTCACTCCCCTCGGAGGGAGGTGCCAGCACAGGCCGGCTTGAGGAAGCGGCGGGGCGGCGAGGAATGTGGTCCTCCTTCTGGGCGGCGTCAGCAGCATCGATCCATTCCGAGTAGATGTCGACGGGCTCCGTCAGATCTAAGGATGTGTGAGGAGCAGCGGCGAGACGCGGGCAGGCGGCGCACGGTTGGCTTTGCTCTGATATCGCTGGTCGCACACCTTGCAAACGAGCTGCGCGATGCCCTCCTTTCGGTCGAGCCTGACGGTGACAGACTTGTCGTGGTGGCAGAACAGACAGGTGAATGCGGTGTCTACGACCGATGGCCTCAGCTCGACCCGCGTCCCGCAGAGGCAACGTACCAAGTGGTTCTCTCTGCCTCGCCGCGCTCGCTGCAGCCGGTTTTCTGGCGGATTTCTTGCGTTTTCCCATCAGGTCGGTGACCACGCCAGTGCCAGTGCCAGTGCTAGCGCTCGCGTTCCATCTGCACGTGATCTCGACGCGTTCGGGCGTGTTGGACTCGACGCGTTGCAGACAACCACGAACCGGCGCAATGGCTGCCCGTCGGCCCACGTCCTCTCGCTCCAGAACAGCCGTCCCGCAACCCAGCTCTAGGACCCGCACGGCCGCAGCAGTGTCGCAGGGCCCACCACCTCCGCTCGATGAACGTGCCGGACCCGATCACTTGGCAATCTCTCTCGCTTCAGCCAAGAGTGCGAAATCGAGTGACCCAGAAGATGGTGAAACACACATACAGGTGGTCATTCGGTGCAGAAGGCGCTCGGATCGCGAAATCCAGGAAAACTCGCCCATCATCGTCAACTCGCACGGCGCTAAAAGTAAGCAAGTCACTATCGAGACCTCTGCGCCGGTGTCCAGCCTAGGCGTTGTGACATTGCCACCAACACGAACATATCCTTTTGATATCGTTTTTGGCCCGGAGGCAGACCAAGCAATGATCTACCACGATGTTGTTAACCCCTTGCTCGATGAAGTCCTTGCTGGCTACAATTGCACATTGTTTGCATATGGGCAGACGGGAACAGGAAAAACGTGCGTGTTCCAGAAAACTCGTCATGTATTGACTCCTCATTCCAGGGTAGATACACCATGCAGGGTGACTTATCACTCACGCCTATGGGCAATCCTTCTGCTCAAGCTGGAATGATACCCAGAGTGCTGTTCCGTCTATTCCATCAACTCGAAACATTTATAGCGGATTACAGTGTCAAGGTATCGTTTGTTGAATTATACAACGAAGAGCTGCGCGACCTTCTTGCAAACGAGCTCCCCGCTCCTGCCGGTTCAACCCAGCCCATGGGCAAGGGAGGTCCGACCGATAGCCAGGGTGGTCTGAAACTATTCGACGACGCCAGCAAGAAAGGTGTCTTTATCCAGGGCCTGGAAGAAATACCCGTCAAAGACGCGGCTGACGCACTTGCACTCCTGACCAAGGGCAGCCATCGCCGCCAGATCGCAGCGACCAAGTTCAATGACCATTCGAGTCGCTCTCATTCCGTGTTCTCCATCACGGTACATACCAAAGAGTCTTCATCACTAGGGGATGACCTGTTAAAGGTCGGAAAGCTTAATCTCGTTGACCTGGCTGGCTCGGAGAACATAGGTCGCTCTGGCGCCGAAAACAAAAGAGCAAGAGAGGCTGGTATGATCAACCAGAGCCTCCTAACTCTCGGACGCGTTATCAATGCCCTTGTCGATCGCTCGTCCCACGTTCCATATAGGGAGTCTAAGCTCACCCGTCTCTTGCAAGACTCGTTGGGAGGACGTACCAAGACTTGTATTATCGCGACCGTCTCACCTGCAAGGTCAAACATGGAGGAGACCCTGTCGACTCTGGACTATGCAATCCGAGCCAAATCCATTCGCAACAAGCCCGAAGTCAACCAAAGGATGACGAGAAACTCTCTTTTAAAGGAATACGTTACTGAAATCGAGAGGTTGAAGGCAGACGTCCTGGCTGCTCGAGAGAAAAATGGCATTTTCTTCTCCGAGGAGACATGGAACCAACTGAGTGCGGAGCAAGAACTCAAGCAGACCGAAATGGAGGAGGCGAAGAAGCAGGTGGAGATTGTAGAGAGTCAATTGAGGAGCGTACGGGAAGAATTCGAACAAAGCATGGCGTTGTTGATGAGGAGAGATGGGGAGCTGAAAGAGACAAAAGAGAGGTTGAAAGAGACAAAAGGGGAGCTTGAAATGAAGGAAGGGCAACTCCAGTGGGCGAAGGCTGCGTTAGAAGAAGAGATCGTTGTTCGACAGGCCTATCAAGTCAACGAAACCAAACTCGACAGTGTCGCTTGTGGACTGAAGCAAGTCGCTGCCGAGAGCATCGACGATCTCAGTGCCCTCTTTGATAAAATCCGTGAGGTCGTTTCCGTTTGTAATGCTGACGTGGTTTTAACGACTTTGCTTAGAACGCAAGGCAAAAACTTTGAGTTCCAATATCAAGGCAGTATCCTCTTATGGAAAATCTGTGACCAACGAACTGGCTGCTCTTTCTGCGAAGCTAGACGACTTTATCAAGGTTGCCGGTCATTCAATGGAGAACCTTCGGACTGAAGCAAAAGCACACCATGCCAAAGAACACGAAATCATGACCACCCACTCCGAGCGGGTTGATCAGCAGTTGCAACGCGTCCAGGACTCCTTACGCGTGATCAATGCCAAGGATGATGCATCTGCAGAGGCGATAGGCATCATCCAGAGCGCAGTTAGGGAATACCAGGACACGATTAAGAGTTCATTTGCCGCCTGGTCGGAGGGTTTACGCCGGAGTTCTCAATCGCTGTGTGATGAGTTGTACTCCATGAATCAGAGCAACTTTGTGGCTGTAGGTCGGTTCATCAATTGGTCCTTGTGGAAACTGAAATTTGCCACCAGCTTGAAAGCGCTCTCGCAGCAATGGGATCTCTGATTGATACCGTCGTTGACGACGCTCTGTCGTTTGTCAAAGCTGAAGGCGAGACTGCACTGCAAACCAAGGCAATCACGGATGAAATGTCTCGGGCCGAAACTTCCCATCTCCAAGCACAGAATGCTCTCCTCTCGCAGGCGCTTGAAGCCGAGAAAATCAAGTCTGAAAAGGCCAAGGAAGGGTTGATGCAGCGCATGTCCAGCCTTTTGGATGATTTCGTAGTTGTACGGCATCAGGAGCTGAGCGAAGCCTTTGGCGTCATCATCAAGGGGAACCTAAGGGCAGAAGAAGAACTTGGAAAGTTCGGGCAACGACATGAACGAATGCTCGATCACACTCATTCCCGGGGAGCTGAACTCTCCACATCGTTTGCACGTAAAGGGGCGGAGGGAAAGAGGTTGCGCGACGGCGCAGTAAAGGTAGTATCTTCTGTCCGACATTCTTGATGGATCTCATTGGTTGTCCAGTCTCTGAGCTCGGCTCAGAACGCATTCAAGGACGGGCTTTCGGAGGTAAATCTGTCTATGACTACAGCAGCGACAACACACTCTGGAGAGCTCCAGAGACACAATCAAACCTTCCAAACATCGTTTGGAGGTGGTCTTGATCGACACCATCGAGCAAAGAGAGCCCGCATAGAGACTACGAACACAATGGTGACGGACATGCAGGTTGACTTGCGAAATGTCCAACGGGGACTGGCCTCCAGCATGAGGAACGTGGACGGATTCACTTCTTGTGTAGCATCAGAGGTGTGTCGTTTTTTCTTTTCTATAATGCTTGCAGACTATCAGTATGGTTAACCGCCCGTAGTGTGCAAATCTAGCCGATTCAGTAGAAAGACATCACAAAATGGTCACGGTCGGCTTGAATGGGGTACAACAGACCTCACGATCACTCCTTGATCAAGCCACGCGGGAGGATGTCCCTAGTGGGATGACGCCCCGCAAACGAGCCCGGGAATATGTCGATAACTGGGAGCTAACCAAGAACCGTGAGGTCCTCTTGCGAGCCTGGAGGGGAGGCACTACGAGCGCAAGCTCCACTCCACTCTCCGTTGCACAGTCCCTGCCCGAGGAGTGGCCAGATATGCCATGTAGCGATGAAGTGGCAGACGGAAAAGACACGCCAGACGGGGACCACACCGTTACTCTGGAGAGCGGGCTCCCACGATCGCCGACACCACCAGCGGTCTCGTTGTCCTCATCCACGTCGTCTTCAGCAACGCTCCCGGTCGCACAACAACTGCCTCGGGCTGCGATAGCATATCCTGTGACGAGATTGAAGAAGGCGATGACAAGTAAATCCGGACCAGGGACGACGGGAGCGTTGGCAGATCGACCGACGAACATTCTGGGACCTAGAGGTTCACGAAGAGCGAGATGAGGCTGCGGACGAGGGCTGGTTATATTTAACGCTACTTTATCATTGTACACCACGTGCCACCGCTCCCGGATTGCTTACATAATCTAGTCCATTGGGTCGGGGGGAGGAAAGCGCAGCAGCGAGACTCGCGAGCCAGCATGGCAGCAGGACTGAAAAGTGAGTCCCGTCTCGTTCTCAGACCCGGGCTGACCCACCACCGGAGCCGTCATTCTCCTTTCCTTTGTCCTCGCCGTTGGCTTCCTGCTCATCATCCTTTCGTGCGCACTCTGGGCCAACTGGCTCCCCCTCTTGGTCGGTGAGTCTGCCGAGTCGACGGACCGTCGGGCTATGACCCACACACCCACAACAGCACTCACGTTCGTGCTCGCGCCGCTCCCCAACGCGCTGTTCGCACATTGCGGAGCGGACGAGTTCTCGTCATACGAGGCCAACACAGGCCCTGTTGACCTCGGACGGTTCATTTCTTCCATCATCGTCGTCTCTGGGTTCGCGCTCCCCGTCGTTCTGACGCACTCGGAAGTGATCAAACCTGGGGCTTGTGTCATGTCGATAATCGGTGGCGGGTGCGTGCCCCTTCCTCTCCGCGTGGTCTCGGCAGCTGACGACGCGCCCGCCCAGACTGGTGTACGCAACAATCATCACCTACTCGGCAGCCTTTAGACAGGACGATTCCGAGTTTGACTGATCAACAGACGCCATTCCCGCTCGTCGCCACGAATGTGACATACATACACACTGAATGGATGTTGTCTTTGTACAGCTCGAGTTAAATGGATGCCAGTACGCTACTGATATAAACAAATAAAGCGGACAGAGCGGCGCAATGGGAGAGTCCTCGACGGTGTTGCTCACCCGGCACTCACAGTTTCCACGTCGGACTTGCCCAGCCGAGCTGTGATGAGGTTCACCATCTTGAGCAGCAGCATGATTTTTGGCGAAAGAGTATCAAGTGTACGGTTATGGCTTTCTTGGACCCTCCCAAAGACATCCCGCTGAATGTTCACCAGCGTCGTACAAAACTTTTCCCGGAAGAGTCCATCGAGTTGACTGTCGAGCGATCCAATAATGTACTCGGCAGACGGAAGTTCACCTGCCCCCTGGCAAGCAGGTGCTTGTGCAATGTAGGCTTGCAGTGCCGCCGCTATCGCCTCGATTTCTTTATCGCGACGTATCAGCGCCTCTTGGGATTTCGCGTGGCTGAGAGTGTTCTGTAGGAGTGACATTAGATTACTTCGCGTGCTTCAAGAACCAAAAGGGGTTTGAGCCAAACCTGAGCAAGTTTGCATTTGAACTCGTGATTTTCTGCTTCCAACGCCCTACATCTATCCTCCAGCGAATCCACCTTTGTGATCAACTCGGCGACCTCCATCGCCAGTATCCCCATTTCTTCACCCATCATCGTAACAGCATGCACAACCTCCTTGTTCTTGACATCGACAACTGCCTCGATCTCGGTCTGAGATACTTCCGGCGGCTCCATTACTGGTGGGTAAAGTGCGTCCTCTGCTTCCAGCCGAGCCTCTATGTGGAGCTCGATCTCATCTGAGATGATTTTGTCACGTTGAGTGATGTCGTTCTCGAGGTCGACGAGATGTCGGTCAAGCTCGGTGAGTTTGTCGCGAAATGTCTCCACCTCTTTGGCCGTAGCCTCGGACATGTCTTCTGCGTCCGCACCGGCGACATGCCCGAGGGTGATGGGTTTTTCGTCTAGCTTCCTTCGTTTGGAAGGCCGTTCCGAGTCTTGTGTCTGGTCGGACGCGCTCGTCTTGAGGAGCGCCGCACAGCTGTTCTTGACGTCTTCTAGCAAGTTCCTCACCTCTAAGACGTGCTTCTTCGCTTCCCCGAGGGTCTTTTCAATCTCCGAAATCTGAGGAGTCCTCAGGATGGGCCAGAACGCGCTTCCAATGAGTTTTCGGATGGTTTCGTTGATCTCTTTGCGCTTGAGCTCCATTTGTAGCTCTAGCTCCATCTGCCGCGCACTTATCTTGGCGCGGTCGGCTTCGGGCATGTTATTCACGAGGGAAGAACCGGAGAGCAGGCGAACTTGAGTCAGATCGGACTCGAGCTTGGTGTAGTCGCGACGTGATGCAATCGAAGTGAACATGAGGCTGAGCCGGCGCACATGAGTCAGTGGACGAGAGAGGTAGCATGAGCATACTCAATTCGTTCATGCCACGCTGTCCTCTGTTCGTCCATGGACAGCCCTTTGAGCCCTCTGGGTGCAGAGCCTGCGGAGCGGGCTGGCTGGCTGGACGCAAAGGAGGGCAGCCTAGGCACCTCGGGGAGCGGCAGGGGAGGCTGCATCGGAGGTGGTTTGGGAGGCTCTGGGGGCAAGGCCGGGGGGTGTTGGGCGACGGTGCGGGCGTCTGGCGCGGCCAATGGCAGCTCGCGTTCTCGTCCTTTGTCTCTAGAGCGGGAACGTGAGCGGTGGGCGTGGTCTTGATGTAAGCGGGGGAGGTCCTTGGTGCGATACTTGCCCTCTCTCCGCATCATCTCAAGCGAGTCAGAGGTTGTCGAGACGGCGGGGGACCGCCCTCCCTTGGCGGTACCATCCATACCGCTGTCGACCGTCGACCTGCGCGAAGGCGGGTCGGGGGAGGGATGGGCCTCCTTGCGGCGGGGCGGAGAGTCGGCGTGAAACGACGGGTTTGGTCTCCTCTCCCGCTCTCTGTCCTTGTCTTTCTCCCGGTCCTTGTCCCGTTTGTCCCTCTCCCGGTCGCGGCGATCGGGATGCGCGAGGATGTAAAAGAAATCCGAGTCAGAGTCCATCAGGGAGTCGTGTCTCGGGGGAAGAGAAGGTTGTGCGCTTTCCCAGTCACGCTCGTGCGGATGCGCGAAGCGGCAAGCACTGGCGTCCCTAAAGCACCCCCTCGTGCCGTCCTTCAGACGCCTTGGCCGGCCATTGTCGTCGAACAGCTGGTGCAACGGGCGTGTTCAGCGCGACGAGCCGGTCGGGGCAGCGCAAGACGTACATTGCAGCGTCGTTCCTTGGCCATCAGAGCCTCGTGTAGCAAAAAGCGAGTGACGCCCGATCGAGTAGTCCTGGTACAAATGCAAGTCACTACTAACACTACGAATGGAAACTCCACTAAGCGATCGCTACGGTCTGGCGCCCTACGTCGGAGCCTCGTCGATGGGAGCAGTGAACCCGAGTTCTTGCGAGTCCAGCCATTGCGAAACCCCCGCGACCATATTCATGGCGGGTTGTATCCTGCCCCACAGCACCTTGATCGCCTCCTCCTGATGGCGGTCAGACGCCTCCACGACAACTTGCTGCAAGGACTCGATGGTGGGCCGAACCTCTTGCTCGTAGAACTTGTCCAGTGCCGTCTCAAACACGGGTCGCAGACTCACCACCAGTGCGTCCTGCAAATCGGCTGTCTCTGCAGCGGGCCGTGCGGATTGGCTGGCAACCAACTGCTCGAATTTCTCCCGAGCGATCTGCAGTTGCTCGTCCATCCTGCGTTCGGTTGCCTCCTTCTCCGCAGCCATGCTTTGTACCTGCTAGCGAGGAAACTCATGTTTGTCTGTGACTAACGAATAACGCCTCCATTTACCTGTCGGTATGCCTCCTTGTTCATAGAGACCTCTTCCTCTAGCTCACCGACCCGCTTGGTCATCGCGTCTACTCGGAAGAGTAGAACGCGAATGTCCTCGACGGTATGGGGTACTTTGGTCTCCATTTCGCTGACCTGCTGGGCTGTGTCCTCCATATTCTTGAGAGCGCCGAGCGGGATGACTATCTCCGAGCGTGATTGGGACGCAAGACGGTCGATTTCCTGTTGACGTGCCACACGCAAAGCCAGGATCTTTGCGGCCAAGAGTTCGTCGATTTCGGAGCGAATGTCGCGCTGGTGGCGGAGAGTCAGCTCCGTCTGAGCTTGTTCGAATCGTTCCTCAAGATCTCGGACTTGGCTTCGCAGGGCGTCAATGGGAGTGGGGCTCGTCCCTGGAATCTGTTTCTGAATGTCGTTCGATTGCACGTCGTCCTTATTTTCGAGGACGCGCGCGACGAGAAGGGCGCGCGCCTCATCAACAAAAGTCTTGGATTCTGAGATAAACTTTTGCATTTCCTCGTCAACATGGTAGCGTTGACCCAGGTCGAGATCGGATGAAATCGCGTCATGAAAATCCACGAGGGATGTGATGGCGCCAGATAGCCTTTCCCTTTGTGAGCTGACCTCTTTGTCGCATTCGGCACGCTGATCATCGAGCCTGTTTCGTCCCGCTTCGCCTATGCGTGCATAACAAGCAGACTTTTGCGTGCGAAACCAACGGTCACGCTTAGCTTCAGCTTCAGCAAGCAGAAATCGTGTCCTGACGGCGCGCTCCCAAGTCCTTGTCAACGCAGTGGGTGAGGGAGATCGCCTGCTAGGAAGAGAATACATACTTGACATAATCTTTAAAGACTTCTAGTTTATCGTCAGAGGAGGCATCACGCTTCCGTTTAACACGGATCGAGTCGGTGGGCGTCAACGTCGCAGCAGGGGTTGATACAGCCATGGAGGTCGAAGAGCCAGCAAAGTTGGAACTACGAGATTCCCCCCACCTGCTGAGGCCAAGGGGTTCGTTGTTTGATCCTGAAATTTTGGCTTTCCTGTCCTCTTTGTCCGGGATACGTATGCGTGGTGGAGCAATGACAGCCTTGCCCTTATCTTTGCGCCGACCGGTCTCCCTCTCGGTCTTGTTGTCTGCGACTGTTGAATCGGAAACACCCCAGGCAATCGTCGCGTTTCCGTCGTTGCCCCAACCCACTCCCCACCCGTCATCAGGCGGGTTGCCCTGTGCAGACCCTACGTTCTTGCCTGCGTCCTTGTTGTCCCCCCAACCAGGCATGTCCCGACCGTTGTTCCAAGTACTTTGCGATCCGGACGCTGCAGCATTGTTTGTGCCTTTGTTAGGCCCCCAGCTTGGTGATCCCCATCCGTCGTCTCTGGCACTTCCCCACTGGCTGGTCTTGTTTGCACCCGCTGCCCACCCGTCATCGTTTTTTGTACTTGTACTCGGGCCGGAAGTGGCACCAGCCCGACTCCAATCGCTGGAGGCATCCCAGCCAGACATGTTCCTTGGTTGAGTGGTATTCAAAGCCTGATTCGATGTTGAGCCTCCCGTGTCCCACCCGGTGTCCCATCCGCTTCCTGCATCAGGGGCGCTGGTGCCGGCATTTCCGCCAGTCTCCCATGGGGAGGGAGCAGTAGTATCGCGTTTCGCTCGGTCGCTCCACGGCTTGAAGGCCCCCTTGTAAAGGTCTGAAGGTTCTGGTGGGTTGGAATACAGGAAACACGCACCGGATCACCACCCTTGTCTCTCGGCTTGAACGGAGGAGGCGCACTGGTCCAGCCGGAATCTTCAGGATGAACGAAGGCGCATGTCCTTTTGATACAACCGCCTCCCAGCGGTTTACCACTCTCAGAGTAGAACTGGTGGCACCGACTGAATGCCTGCGCGTGAACGAACACGACGTGGCATAGCGTACCTTGCACCTGACGAAGGGCATCCAATTCACGCTTGGCTGTCGGATAGGCCCTGGTGTTGGCAGTGACGATGACGCGTGTGAGTACGTGTACGAGTGCCAACAAGGCAAGTAACGCGGCAGACTACAGCGCGGGCCACTCAAAGACGTCACCAAGTTACCATACAGCAAATCTATTCAATCAGATGTACCTCGGTCATGGCAAAGCCAATCCAATCCAGAGTCCGTTAAATGTCGTATCGCATCGCATCGTAGCATAAGATTTACAGGGATCATAGTCAGAAGTAGCACGCGATTGTAGAGGAAATAATAAAGACGAAGCAAAACGCTTGCGAGAAAGAAGCAAGGGGAACGGATCAAGACAGGAAGGGGGAACAAGAAAAACAAACATCCAACACAAAACCAGCATTCTACCAAAGCCACCCACTTCGTGGCGGCGGAGGCCGCCTCCCAGGTTTCACGCTCCTTCGGACAGGAACAGGAACGTCGTCTTCCTCATACTCGTCAACTTCATATTCCTCAATCTCTTCCGCCTGTAAAGGCTCCTTGACGATTTCCTCTTCAAACGTGATTGCGGTAGTGCGAGGGATGGCAGTCGAGAAAGATGAGGAGACTGCCTCGGGAGTGGGAAACGCTGCACGACGTGTATTGGCTGGTGGTGGAACAGTGACAGTTAGCGGGGGAAGGGTTTCATATTGGATAACAGTTTTAGTCTCAGTTTCGGCAACAAGGATGGGGGGAAGTTCCTATGGATAAAAGACAACAACCATAGTCAGCAAAATGTTGTACGGTGCGTGAAGGGGGACCAGTGGGTAGCGTGCAAATACCGAGAACGAAAAAGAGGACAAGATGGATATTGCCTTGAGCAATCAGGTGGTCGACTCGCGATCGCGTTTTGATGTGTCGATTCATTAATGGCACGCCACCGCCAACTGATCTCCCCCCACCCCAAAAGACAAGGGGGACAGAAAATGAAGACCGTTGTCCCCCAAGCCCGGATGAAGGAGGGGAGACGAACTCTACACAGTATCGAATGGATGGGCACTTCTGTCGTTCTGCTCAAAAGAACAGAACAAAGAACCCTCCTTCATCTCAAAGCTCGGGACGGCGCGGAGTGAGCGATGGTACCTTGACTTTTCGTTTTGGTGCTGGTTGCTCATAGTAAACTTCTTCCTCGACCGCGGCGTTGTCGCTGTTGATCAGACTGGGGCAATGATATGAATGATATGCACATCATGTTTTCAGGAAGTCAGACTTACACAAGCTGCTCCATAATCCATGCTTCCCGTCTAGACGCGTCGTGCTCTCTCTTGTTGACGCTCTCCTCGCGCCGGGTAATCTCGCGCTCGCGTTCAGCCACTCTGAGCTCACGGTCTAGGATTTCCTCAGACCGGGCGCTCGCCTCCTTCCACCACCCAGGGGGAGCGAGTTCTTGTTCCTTGACGACCTCCTTGATGATCGTCTGTGCAGGGGGCATGTCGACAAAAGTCTGAGTCGGGCAGACCGGGCAGGAGACGGGGGACTGAGTAGGAAGGACCCCACCAGGCGCGCCGACAAGCAGCTCAGCCTCACGACGTGCGACTTCGGCTTCACGCATTGCAACGTCGCGCTCGCGCGTTACCAGCACTTGCGAGCGTTTCGGGTTGAGGTAGCCCCAGATACCAGTCGCGACAGGATCGTCTTTTCCTAAAGATGGAGTGGAGCTTTGGGATGCGGGGAGAGAGAGCATGACGGCAAGAACCGCCAGAACGAGGGAGAGAACAAGCAAGAGGGTGGTCGAAGAGATAGTACGGTGATGGTGGTGTCGCTCGGAACGATGACGATGTTCACGCTCGCGCTCGCGCTCACGTTCGCGGTCGTGATGAGAAGATGAAGGGACTGCCATCTTTGCAGGGGAATTCCTGACGCTGATCGAGTGCGACGGCGACAAGGAAGCGGAAGGTACTCGTGCACGCGACGTGGTGGTAGAGTGAAGGTTGGTATGAGTAGGTATCTGTTGGACGTCGCCTAAACAAGACGGGGAGGTGGTGGAGAGGGGAAGAAGAGGAAGGAGGTCTTTAAGAGAGGTTGCGCAAGAAGGAAGAAAATGCGCGGGTTGAAAAACGAACGTCAATTGTTCGTGTTTTCCTTTCGCGGAGGTTTTTATTTGCACACAAACCGTGTCCAAATAAAATCATGTGACCGTGTTTCGTCCGAGAGCGACACGTGATCAACTCACACCATGCCTCCTTGGTGGCTCCGATTTCTGGACGAGGTCTGTACGACGCGGAGTGTCTTGTCGACTGTCTGACCGCGCTCGGACTCGTAGACATCAAAGGTCGTGACCACAGCGACCGCATTGGTCTGTCTCTACACACGTTCGGCAGGCGTGATCTACTTTGCGGCGGGCGCAGTTGCATGCTCTCTGTCAGCCAAGCTCGCCAAGAGTACCGTCAGGCAGCGCAGACCAGTGCGTGGTCGGAAAACATCGTATGGGTACGTCCCATCTGGGCGGGCCCGTCGCCTGGGGTTAACTTGTCGGACCATCCAGCATGCCCAGTACCCATGCGTCGGCATGCACGTTCTTTGCTGCTTCTGTGCTCCTGAGTAGTCTCTACCTCCCGTTGCATCCCAGCCTCCATCCGTGGGTTGTGTTTGCGCCGCTCGTGGCCGTGCCATGGGCAGGTATGATCAGTCTTTCGAGGGTATGGCTTGGCTATCACACTTGGCCACAGGTCGTGGGAGGGATGTGTTTCGGCGCCTGCTTTGCCAGCCTGTGGTTCAAGGTGTGGGCAGGAGACGTTGGGGGCATCGCGACGCTAGGGCGAGAGGCAGAGGCCTTGTTACATACCGTGACGTCACGTTACTTGTGACTTGCCTGCCCGTAGTCACGCCGAGCACGTCCAGCTCTTTCCTGTTGTGCACTCTCCAGGATGAGCCTGCGTCGCTTCGCGCAGGCCAATGCAGCGAACATACCAGGCTCGCCCTCGCCTCGCCTCTCCAGTGGTACACAGACGCCAGTGACGCCTCGAACCCGCGTATCCTACCTTGATTCGCCGTCGTCCACCCCGTCCATATCTTCCTCCACCCCGTTTGACTGGGAAGCGGCGCGTTCGCGTCGTCCACCGCCCTATGCTACACCTCTTGGTGCGAGACGCAAGGCTCGCATGAGCACTGGAGAGGCTGCTGCCTCGCCCCGAAAAGCCATCATTCGGAAGAAGGGGTTCATGGAACGGTTAGGGTTTTACTGTGCGTTGCATATAGCTGACCGGATGACCGTTCGTCGGGCAGTGTCACCGAGATTCCGTCGCGGATCATGTTTGAAATCTCGCTCTTTCCGCACAACGTACCTCTGCCCGCACCCAAGACGAGCGCGTGGCTTATCGGCGCGTTGATGCACGCTCTCCACTTTGCTGTCCGGGTCTCGCAGGTCCGCGCCACTTCGGACTCCGACCTGGGGTGGGAAGACCTCTACTGGGAGCGCAGCCAGCAGAGCTGGTTCGATTGGGTGAGTAGCGTGCAACGTTGAGGAGGTGGTTTGTTCACATGCTCGGCTGCAGACTGTGCCGACGACGTGCCTGTTGCTGGCTGCGTCGACGTTGAATGCGTTGCATCTCTTTTCGCAGACACGCACTTACCAGCTTCACCGGCGAACTCGGGCTGATCCGGTGAGCTCTGCACACGCCACGTTCGTACCATCGCCTCGGCGGGACTCTCAGGTCGTTGCCGCCCCAAGGTCCACATTCACGGGACGGATTGTCGGTCTGCTGTGGTATATGCTGCTCGTTCTGTGGCACACTGTTGTCTCTATGGTGGGCTTCCTGCTTGGACTGTCATGGGCGAGTCCGTCGACGCCGTCGCCACCGCAGGGTGCACCAGCAGAGGTGGTCCAGCGACTGGAGATATGGGTTCCGGGCGAGCTTGAGCGGACGCTGCTTGGGGTGTACTCTCCCGCACACGCGCTGCTGTGGACTTGCACGGGGAGCACGAACTGGATGGTGATGTGTGTGGTGATGTGTGTGGTGGGGGTGCAGACGGGGACGCTGATCGAGGCGTACGAGGGATTGGTGAAGGACAGGGCGATCCTGGCCGCGGAAGTGATGCACGAGTACAACGAAGAGGTGGGTGTGGGCACTCTGACGACTCGCGGGGAGCCTGATCTTTTTCTTCTTTTTTTTTCCAGTTTGTGTACCCGAGGGTGAACCCGGTGCGACGAGACGTGGCCGTGATGACACACGAGTCGGAGATGGTGGTCGCGTAGGGGGTAGTTAGTCACGTGATGTGGTGCTTAGCGATCGCCCTTATCACCACGCTTTTCCCTGCCGTCCGCTCGTGTTTTCGATGGCACCCTTCAGCCTTCACGGCCTCAACGTCGTCCTGCCCGCTCAGCCCGACAGCCAGGACCTCGCGGCCCCTTCCCCCGACTTTTCTGCCCACCTTGACCTCTGGACCAACCTCGCGTTCGAGTCCGATGAGCCGTTGTCTTCCGCCGCACACCCAAAGCGCAAACTCACTAACGACGACGGCACCCCTTCCCCCCTGGGCCTCCCCAACCAGGACAGCCACGAGAACGCCACCGCACCCATCGCTGCCCTTCCCGCTGTGTCCCCCTCCGACATCAATGCCCTGCTCACCAGCTTTGGCATCGACCCCCTCTTGATCCCCGTGGCCCCACTTGCTTCCTTGCAGCAGAATGCCCCGCTGCACGTCCATCCCCTCCCATCCCTCGCCCAGCTGCTTGCCCTCCATGCCGCCTCCAGCTCCTACGAGATTCCGTCCCCTCCGTCCGCCACCGCTCCCTCGTCCTCGTCGGCCACGTCTTCCCCGAACCCCCCGTCGAAGCGTAATCGCACACAAAAGCCGTCGTCTTCCACCGAGAACAATACCGACCCCCACCCACCCACCACCCCTCAGTCTTCCGAGGAGCCCGCCCAGTCTGACCCCAGCGCTGGCGGGCCGTCTGTAGCTGAAGACAAACGCCGACGAAACACGGCGGCCAGTGCTCGCTTCCGTCTCAAAAAGAAGGAGCGGGAGGCTGCCCTCGAGCGGCGTGCCAAGGAGCTCGAAGACCGTGTCGTCGAGCTGGAACGAGAGTGCGAGGCCCTCCGTCGTGAGAATGGCTGGCTAAAGGGCCTGGTCGTCGGCGTCACTGGTGCCGGAGCAGCTCAGCACCAGCAGGTATCTAGCAAGTAAATGGCGTGTCTCTCTTTCCGGGTACGTTGCCATGCTTTCCCTGAAAAATTTCATCCCATTTACTTCTCGTCTTCTAGTCTGGATGTCGTGTGGAACTTTTTTTACGAACGTTGTGTTTGCCGCGGACCGGGTGTCTGATGAGTCTGCCGGTTGTTTATTAAGACAAGTAGCTGTATCTGGGGGAGCACGGGCCGGCATCCGGCACTCATAGTTGCTGCATTTGTGTATACGCTGCTAATTTACACCAGGTCTTGGTTAGCTACGCCTGGGGTTTGGCATCCGCTTCGTAGAACTTGATCAGATCCTGAACGTCATCCCGACTCCCGAGAAATACCGGGCATCGCTCGTGGATGCTCTTGGGAACGAGGTCCAGAATGCGCTTCGTCCCGGTGGTCGCGAGACCACCCGCCTGATCACGCGCTCGCTGAGACATCAGGTGCTACTGCCACCGGGTGACGCACCTGTTCTGTCAGGAACGCCATCGGAAACGCTTCGTACAGCATACGAAGCTTTCCCGACTTGCTTTTCTTGTCGTCCGGATAACCGAAAATGCCACCATAAAGCAGTGTTCGGTGCACGTCTGCGACCATGGAGCCGATGTACCGGGCAGAGTACGGAGAGCCGGTTTTCGGGTACTTGATCGAGTTTAGGTAGGCGTTGACGGGGGGATGGAAGTACATCGAGTTGCCCTCGTTGAACGAGTAAATCTTGCCCCGTGGTGGTATTTTTATCTGTGCGCCATGGTTAGGCCGGAAGTGCGGCCAAAGGGCAGGAAACCGTACATCGGGGTGGGTCAGGATGAACTCGCCGAGCGCTGCGTCCAGGGTGTATCCGTTGACACCCGATCCCGTGGAGAGGACGAGATTGGCGGAGGAACCGTACCTGGCGCATTTTCAGCAATCTGTGTTGGTCATCGCCCAGGTAGCCTACATGGTGTACCCGGCAGCAACCATCTCGCTGCCGGGCCTGAGGACGTCCTGGATCGAACCCGACGAGCCCGGCCGCTGCGATGGCGTGAGCGATCGACTGGGGACGGAAGCACGAGAGGTCGCCTACCAGAGCGTAGATGCCAAAGATGGTGCCAATGTTCACGCCTGCGTCGATGTTGCTGCTCCCGTCGAGGGGGTCGAAGACGACACAGTACTTGCCCCTCTGACGCTCTTCGATGATGACCGCGTTGTCGAGCTCCTCGGAGACGAGAACGGCGGTCTTGCCAGAGGCCCGGAGGGCGTTGACCATGATGTCGTTTGAGAGCACGTCCAGCTTCTTCTGCTCTTCCCCCTGTACATTTGTCTCCCCTGCGAGCCCGACGCTGGGACGCGGTGAGGACGCGACGGAAGGGGGTGCCACGGAGCACGTACAGATTGATGAGGCGCGCCCTGCGGACGTTGGTGGCGATGAACTTGGACGTCAGCTGGATGGCGGTGAGGAGGAGGGTGAGGTCGCCGGTCGCGGCTGGGCCGAGACGGAGCTGATCGTGGAGGACGTGCCTCGGGGCGGGTGAGATGAGCGCGTCGCTGGGTGGACGAGGTGTGCATACCGGGTCAGCGTGATGAGGTCGGTGCTGGGGGCGTCTTCGGCGATGCTGGACATGGTTGCGTGGTCGTCCGGGGCGAGGGACGCTTTTATGTATGTCGAGTCGGCGCGGATGAAAACGGGTTCGAGTGGCCGGAACATGTCGCCCTCCTCCTCCTCCTCCGCTAGACTGAATTACACGGATCCGTACACTACCACCATCATCGCTTTCTCTTCACGCCCACCACCGCAGCCGGGCCCTTGCCCTTCCGTGTCCGTAGCGGGATGGGAAACGTGTCGCTGTCCTCGTCGTCTTCCTCCACGCATTCTATCCGCTGCCCTCCAACGCCGTCCGCCCTGATCCCGCCCGTGTCCGGCACGACGCCCATCTCGTTCCCGGATCCAGCGCCCCACTCCTCCCCCTCCCCCTCCTCCTCGTCCTCCTCGTCCTCGTCCTCCCCGTCCTCTTCGCCGTCCAGCCGCGAAGACGCCTGCGCAATCGCGGCAGCGATCTCCGCGCTGATGCTCGCGACCCGGCTCTCCAGTGGCTCGTCCGGTCCGCTGCACTCCGCCGAGCGGGAAGTCATGTGATTGGCGGTCTGCGAGAACAGGGCCGAGATCGTCCGCATC
The DNA here is from genome assembly GCA_038089935.1 of Boletellus emodensis. Taxonomy (NCBI): domain Eukaryota; kingdom Fungi; phylum Basidiomycota; class Agaricomycetes; order Boletales; family Boletaceae; genus Boletellus; species Boletellus emodensis. The sequence continues at coordinate 100,619 of JBBPLU010000009.1, forward strand.
GACTCTTCCAGCGCGAGATCGACCGTCTCGTCAGAAACCTTTTGTTTCTTGGCTTTGAAGCTGTACTTGCTAAATCGGTGAATGAGAACACCGTCCCAACGAGAGAGCCGGATGCGGACACCCACATTGTCGGATCTGGCTCCCAGGTCGGATCATGCGTTCGCATGTGCTGCGTGAGGGTCGTCCGCCGTGTAAACGTCTTTTCGCACGCCGGATCTTCGCACTTGTAGGGGCGCTTGCCTGTATGCGTGCGGCGATGCCTGGCGAGGCTGCTCGAGTCACCAAACGTCTTGCCACAGCCTGGATACTCGCAAGAGTGCGGTTTTTCGCCAGTGTGCACTCTCTGATGAACATGAAGTGCAGATCTCTGGACGTGGCGTGTAGGCAGAGGTGCGATGATCATCGGCATGGGGGACAAACCTGGATAAACGTCTTTCCGCATCCAGCATGGCCACAGACAAACGGCCTCTCGCCCGTGTGTATTCGCATGTGGCGGGCAAGGTCACTTCGTCGGGTGAACGACTTGTGGCAGCGGGGATCTTGGCACGTGTGTGCACTGGGCGTTCTCTCCTTGTCCTTGTCTCTCTCGCTGTCCACGTCCCTGTCCCTGTCCCTTTTCTTCGATTTCTTGGGTTCCGTAGTGGCCTTGCGCGGTGGCGACGATGTGGACGCCACAGGCTGCACGATCGGACGAGCTTGACCGGATGGCGACTTGGCGCGACGAGCGGGTGAATGCGGAGGAGTATAGTCGCTGCGGGAGCGAGAAACGGGGGAGGTCGTCTCCACGGACGAAGGAAGACGCTGGCGGTCCGAGTCTGCTTCGGCTTCAAAGTGGGAGGAGAGATGGTTCAGGATGTCGCTTATGTCGTTGAATTCCCCGGGAACACCAGAGTGGGGGTCCGACAAGGAGCCTTTTGTGCGGGGACCATGGGCGAGTGAACGCCTGTCGCTCTCCCTGTCTTTGTTAGCGTCGCTCTTACCATGGTCGCCCGGCCCGTCGAGATAGGACAAATCCAGGTCCTCGTTGTTCTTCTCGCGAGTGTCGTCTGGGACATAATTGTCGATGTCGCCTGCGGTCAGCGAATGAAACGCGGGGGTGGTGCGTGTCGTGGGGTGCGCTCCCTCTGCGCTGATGTCGTTTCCTTTGGAGGCTGCCGTGTGGCGCCCACTGGAGGCGGCGTGTGCGTGGGCAGCTTGGAGCATTGCAGCAATCCCACTGAGATTGAGTCCGAGTTCGGCGATGGCTGGCTCGTCGGCGCTGTGGCTGATCTCGGGACCAGGGCCTCGCGCGCTGCCGTTGGATTGCGCGCGAGAGTCGCTTGCGGTGAGCGCCTGCTCCTGGCGTTGTTGGGCGGCAGCAGTGAGCAGGGCGGCAGAGGCAGCAGAGGCGTTCTGGTGGAGGAGCGTCGCAATCTCGCGTTCGAGCATCTCGACCGAGAAGTTCTCGGAGACGGAGGACTGTGCGAAGGCGAGGGGGAGGTCGGGGGAAGAGGCGTGCGAGCGGCATGGGGAATCGGGAAAGGGGGGTGCATGGGGGGGATCGGACACGTCGATGGCGTCCTCGTCGTGGACGAGGTCGTCGTCAGAGCCCAGGGGGTCGTCGTGGACGACGTCTGAGAGGTCGAGCACGGGCTCGTGCTCGTCGTGCTCCATGGCTCGGGGCTGGCGGGGAGGGGCGCACCGGATGCGTGCACGTCGTATGGGACGACGAGCACGACGTCGTTTACCTCATTTCGCAAGTGGTCACGTGACCGATGATGATCATGGCCCGGCCTTGTTGCTGCTTTGCTTTGACCCGCGATGGCTCCTCCCAGGATGCCGCAGACACGGCGCTACCACTGGTATGCCGTCCTGCTCTTCATCATGGGCACGCTCTTCCCCCCGCTCGGTGCGTCCCCTCCCTCCCTCTCTCCCTCCCCGACCGCGACCGACCGCGCAGCCAGCCGTCGCAGCGAGGTTTGGCATCGGCAAGGACTTTTGGCTCAACCTCCTCCTCACCATCGCCGGATACATCCCTGGTGGGTCCCCTTTCTCCACCCTCTGCGTCCGCATCCCCATGCTGCGCTCGTAGGCCACGTACACAACTTTTACATCCAGGTAGGCACCACAGCGCCCCGCGCCGTCCACCGCTCACTCGTCCGCGACCACAGAACATCCGGAACAACAAGACACACCAAAGGACCCCCAAGTGGGCCCTGCGCTACGGCCTCGTCGGCGGGTCCACCATCCGACGGCACGAGCAGCGTTCGCAGTGGGCGGGCAAGTACAACGACCGCCTCCCCGACTCTGGCTACGACCAGCAGCCCCTGGAAGACGGCCAAGTCGGACCGCCATCGACGCACACACGCGATCCTGGCGACGGTAACCGCGATGGGCTGTGGCAGCCTGATGATGAATCATACTACAGCACTGAGCGTGCGGACAGCTTACAAACATCGGGATCAGACGGGCGCTGGCGCTACCCAGCCAACTTCAAGGATTCCCTCCCTGGGGCCGGGGAAGCCACCAGGAAGAAGAAGAAGAAAGACAGGTGGGCGAGGACAGAGGACGCATACACTACTTCCGGCCAGAAGAAGAAAAAGAAGAGGTCCAAGAACCGCTCAACGGTAGGGGATGGAGCAGACGTCGACGCGGCATATTCCCATCCCGCCGAATCTACTGCGGAACCCGAGCCTCCGGAGGACCCGGCTGGTGCTGCATATGGACACAGCCAGGCGCACACGCAGGCGGGAAACGGACATACAACCGCATCCCAGGAGGGCGAATTCAGCCACGAATTCTGACGTGCTGAGCAAGATTTACCTACCTTGATAGTACCCATGTTTATTCGTTCGCTCTGGGCGAACCAGCTATACCGAGTTTGTGCGAGTACTCCCTGGTCCAACGTCTCCTCTCTCCATGCCAACATGACGAAGCATGGTATCGAAACACATGCGACCCACCGCCAAGATACACGTCTTGACCCGACAATGACGACTGGCTCAGGTCTTGAAACACTTCGCTTGTCGGCTCGCCAACCCGCACTCGCCCAAGGGTGTCCCGTCTTCCTTCCCCTCGGTGCCGCCCCGCGCGATGGGGTTCGCCTTCAAGGCATTTGCTCTCGCACTCGCCGTGGTGTCAGCTGCCCGTGCAAATGCCCAGGCGTTGGTCGACTTCCAAGTCGCCGAACCTCCACCTGTACCCGTTGATGTCCGGGCGTGCACGGTGATGTTTTTCGAGTGAGTACAAGCGGTGGAGAATCATCTACGTGATGGACGTGTACCTTGCAACATAGACGCACCTTTGCAAACTCGTACGGCCAGTAAGTAGTAACTCCCAGAAACTTGCGAGGCTCACGACACCACTACCGCCGCCGCCACATTAGCCCTGAAGTCGTCCACTACACGTGAGTTGTCCGGAATTCCGTCCAATATCGCAAACTCTCAGTCGACCAGGCCACCCTCTGATTGTGGCACACCTGGCTCGTGGGCGGCGATCACCCTGAACTTTATCGTGACTTCCAACGGAACTCAGTACGACCGTCTCGGTGTCTTCAGCTTCCAGAACACCGAAAGTGTGCATGGGCGTCTGTTCTTGTTGCAGAATCATTAACCACAGGTCTAGTTTGGCGCACTTCGACTCCTGAACCCACACGCGATGGGATCATTTGGACGTACACCAAGGATGTCACTCGGTACATCCCACTCTTTACTGCACCAGGACCATTCGTCCTAGAATTGGACAATATCGTGCGACGCGGGTTGAATGGAGAGTATGCCAGTGTGTATACTGTTTCCCTCCGAGTATCTACTTTATCTCGTGGCTCCCCGTCAACAGCAACACTCCATGCAACTTTTTATACAGCTTCGCAAGACCATCCCACAGCAAAACAATCAAACCTCATTGTGCCAATCTCCACCACGTTGAACAACACAGCCGATGCCGCTTCTGTCCCACCTGCTTTCTCCGTAAGCCAGGAAATCTCTCATGCTGACTTGTCATGACATGAATCTCCACTTTAGCTGGATATTACACTACCTAGGAACACAGTGGAAATCTACGCTGAAATATATGCATCGGGTAACGGCGAAGAAGAGTTCTGGGTAAGCCATATTCGTGTTGCGCGACTCCCGAGCCTTGAGTCGTTGAATTGCAGTACTACAATGTCCCTGACGAATTTCTGGATAACCTCCCCAACGGTACAACATACGGGGGCGGACCATTCCGTGAGGTACGCTTACTGGTCGACGGCCAGGTTGCAGGCATTGCGTTTCCTTACGCCGTCATCTTCACTGGGGGAATCAATCCCTTTGTCTGGAGGTGGGAGTTCATGGCCACGATGCTTTTTTCCTTCGTTTACCACGCCTTATAGACCTATCACCTCATACGGCGCTCTCGACCTTCCGACGTACTTCCTAGACCTGACGGCGTTTGCCCCTGTCTTTGCCGACGGTCTTCCTCACAATGTTACTCTCGACGTAGTCTCCGCGGAGGCGGATCATACGCTGAACCAGAACTGGTACATCTCTGGATTGCTTCAGGTCGTCACAGATCCTTCTGGGTGGCCGACGGCAGGTCGGATTACATCTTACGACGTTCAGCCATACGCAGTAGCGGAGACATCGGCCAACATCAGCGCAACAGATGTCAACATCACGGTCAGGGCTCAGCACTCGCTACACATAGAGTCCGTCGTGGTCAGCGGAAGCGGGCGGATAAACTACGTGCAGCTCCAACAGGACCTCAATTACACCAACATACAATACTATCTCGACAACGCTAACGTCCAAGTAAGTGAACGGGGGCGAGTTTTCTTTTTGTGAGGCCGTTGATCTCGTATCTCGTCCAGAACGTCGCGCAAGTCGCGTCAGGAACCACCTTGTCCCTTCATAATGGCGTTCCGGCCGTGATCGACAGCTTTGAATATCCACTGTACATCAACGTGACCTCTCTGGAAATCACCAACACTTCTCAGACAGGTATGACCTCGCCCCTCTGACGGCCAACGCCAGTGTGCTGATTGGAGCGCGACAGTCTACACCACGTTTGACCATTCCTACAACCGTCAGGTAACACCTGCACCATTCATTTTGGGCTCCACAATTACAGAACGCCAGCAAACGGGTGTGTTTGCTGCTGCCTTCCAATTGCGAATGATCGTCTCACGCAGTAGGATGCATAGCTGGATATTTCACGGCAGCTACCACAGGCAACACAGGGAATGGAACGAGTAGCAACACGTTCACGTATACCGATACCCAATACAACACATACAACAGGGACGTGGACGCAGCTTACGACGTGATCGTCTACGACCACCAAGAGGGATCGTTGGCCACAAGCACCCACTCCCCGTCAACGCCGGTATACGCAACTGACTCTGGTACTCCGAATGGTCCACCTGTCAGATTTCCTGGGGGCAGACATTTAGGAATTGTTGGACAGTCAACTGTGCTTACTGTCAATTTTACGTGACGCGCGAGGAAATTATGGGTCTCACAGGGTTCCATGGACTCTGCGTCGCCATCAGAATTTATGTTTTTTTTTTGGAATTTCCATAGAAGCACGGCGTGGGCGACCAAAGGTGAGGGCAATCTTCCCATGTGACCAACTTGCGTGAAAACAGTGATTAGCGCGTATCATTGGGCTAGTAGTATAAACATGCACACAGGGCGTCGCATAGCAGCCTGTCACGTCTCCTCGAATTTACTGGTAACGTACATCATCCTCGGATGGTATTATAGACACGAACCATACTCCACGTCGAGATAACACTCTTGCCTCGGTAGCAAGTGGAACACGTCATAGTTCATGCTGCCCTTCAGATCTGTCGAAATGCCCGCCAAAGTTGACGTTTAGAAAAGGCCGACGACCCGACCCGTCTCCGGGTCAAGACCAACTTCCCAGAATCCTAGAAGCGCTCTTATGAGAGGGAACGTGCTTTGGACCTTGCCACTCACCTGGGCGTGTGGCCAGACCTGGCATCGTCTGCATGTCGCCAAGGATGGGGTACAGGAAGCCAGCGCCGGCGGACAAGCGAATTTCGCGAATGGGGACAGTGAAACCGATCGGTGCATTTTTCAGTGCTGGATTGTGCGAAAACGAGTATTGCGTCTTGGCCATGCAGACTGGACACACCCACTGAGATGGCAACCAAGTACAATAGAGATCACATACTAGGAAGGTTGCGATAACCTTGGCGGGTATAAGTGTCCAATTGCTTGCGGGCCAGCTCACTGAGTTCAATACCATCTGCACGATAGATTTCCTTGCAGATGATCTCGATTTTCGTGTCGACTGGAAGATCAAGGTCGTAAAGGAACTTGAATCTGGACTCTCCCTCGCAGGCGGTAACGACTGCTTCAGCGAGAGCGCGAGCACCAGCGCCACCTTCAGCCCAATGACTACTGACTACCGCTGCATCTGCGCCGGCAGTGAGTGCTTCTTGACGGATCAGCTCAAGCTCAGCATCAGTGTCGGAGCTACAAGAAATCTGAGAAATCGCACGCGTGCAAAACAAAATAAAACATACGAAAAGCGATTGATACCAATGATGACCTTGAGGCCGAATTTGCGCGCATTTTCGATGTGTCGGGCTAGGTTCTGACATCCTTTACGGAGAGTAACAAGATCCTCCTTGGTGTAGGTATCAGCAAGAGGTTTTCCAGGGGTCACTTCAGGCCCTCCTCCATGCATCTTCAGTGCCCGAGTCGTCGCAACGATCACGGTGGCGTCGGGCTTAAGCCCAGAGACACGGCACTTAATGTTGCAAAACTTCTCCATACCCATATCGGCACCAAACCCTCCCTCAGTAAGAACATAACCGACGCGATCAGAGGAGTCACCCGGTTCTGTCCCCGCAAGTTTGAGAGCAACAAGGTCGGCGAGAATAGAAGAATTGCCATGTGCAATGTTAGCAAAAGGACCAGCATGAACGAAGACGGGGGTGCCTTCAAGCGTCTGCATCAAGTTAGGCTTAACGGTGTCCTTCATCAACACCGCAAGGGCACCTCCAACGCCTATGTCATCAGCTGTGATAGCCTCGCCTCGTTTGCTCGTTGCAACAACCATTGCACCAAGTCTCTCCCTCATATCCTTGACATCTGTCGTCAAAGCCAACACCGCCATGCATTCACTTGCAACAGCAATGTCAAAACCTGCTTCCCGCTCGTGGCCTTGTTCAGTTGCATTACGTCCAATTGTAACTTTTCGCAGGAAACGATCGTTGGTATCAAGAACCCGGTTCCAGGTGATCGTCTCCGGGTCAATGTCGAGACGAGCGAAACGATTGATTTCTTCAGGAGCGAGCTCGTTAGGGTTGGTCTTGTTTATCCCAAGCTTCTGTAGACGTTTCAACATAAGAGGAGCAAACTCGCGAATTCCTTTCTTGGTGGGTACAAGTCGACTGTAGAGAGCCTTGTCGGACTGAGTGGCCTCATGGAACATACGCGCGTCCAGAGCCGCAGCTAAGTGGCCATCAGAATAAATTACCGTTGGACACGAGTACGAACCGAGCAAATTGTTGGCAGCCGTCACGGCATGGATGTCACCAGTCAAGTGCAGGTTAAACTATACAAGGTATCAGCCACCCACTGCCGGCCAATACCAGCCGAACTTACTTCATCCATAGGAATAACTTGACTGTAACCCCCACCAGCAGCACCACCCTTAATACCAAAGGTGGGTCCTTGACTTGGCTGACGGACGCAAGCAAACGCAGGGCGGCCAAGATGTGCGCCCAAAGCCTGAGCAAGGCCGATCGTCGTAGTTGACTTACCCTCACCAAGTGGTGTGGGAGTGATACTAGTGCATCATCAACACCCATCATTGTGCCGAAAATTTACACTCACCCGGAAATAACGATGTACTTGCCATTTCTGCGATGTACCAAACGATCCAAGACGCTAAGCTCAACCTTGGCTTTGTATTTCCCGTAGCTCTCTAACTCGTCAGGAAATAGTCCAATCTCGCGAGCGAGGTCGACGATTGGTTTTGGTTTGTGTGCCATCGCGATCTCGATATCACTTGGAACTTTAGCCTTGATGTCGAGGGGGAGTGGTATAACCTTGCGAATGCGGGCCTGTTCGAAGCGACGAATAGCAGCGGTCAAGACGTTCTCCATCAATAGGGCAACAGTCATCGGGCCAACTCCCCCTGGGACAGGAGTAATGTGGGAGGCATGCAAAGCTGCCTCAGTGTATTCCACATCACCAACAAGGCGTTGACCCGACTTCTTAGTCACATCTGAAAGTACGGATGAAATTGATACCGAGAGAGCTTGGAGATAAGGTACCTGGTACTGAATTGATGCCAACATCAATGACAACTGCGCCAGGTTTGATCCACGAGCCTTTGACAAACTCAGCTCGTCCGATTGCAACGACAAGAATATCTGCTTGCTTTATCTGAGCGGTAGATTTGGTAAAATGTCCATTGATGGGAAAGAAAAACCTCACCAACTGTTCGAGATTCTTGGTGCGACTATGACACTGGGTGACCGTCGCGTCGTTCTTCCTCAAAAGGGAAACGACAGGGTTTCCAACGATATCGCTTCGACCTAGCACAATAGCGCTGGCGCCGGAGATAGGGACACCAGTTGACTCCAGAAGACGGATGACTGCAGCAGGTGTACAAGGAGTGAAGAGGGGGGACGACGCGCGAGAAGAAAGATGGCCAATATTATACGCGTGAAATCTGATAGAAGATATGAATGCGTGATGGGCGCTGATGAGAGAGGAAGCAATACCCATCAACGTCTTTTTCAGGAGAAATTGACTCGGTGACCGTGCGGACACCATCAGAATCAATGTGGGGGCCGAGGGGGAGCTGAACCAGGATGCCGCTTATGGAATCGTCGTCGTTCAGTCGTTTGACGACAGCAACAATCTCCTGAACAGAGGCAGCTTCCGGGAGGGTGACGTGCTGAAAGTGAACTCCGACCTCCTCCGAGGCTTTGGCCTTCATGCGGATATAGACAGTAGAATCTGGTCGTGTGCCAGCCTGGACAACGGCAAGCTGGGGCTGGAAGCGAGGAAACCGCTCCTTGAAGGCAACGATCTTGTCCGCGACAGATTGGCGGACCGACCTGGAAAAGAGGTGAGAACGACGCGACGAAAGAGAAAGAAGAGGTACTTTGCTATGAGATTCCCGTCTATAACACGAGACTGAGAGGTGGACATGGTGACGGTACGAAAGAGAGAGTGGCGAATCAAATGAACAGCCAGGCCGTTCCACATGCTAGTCCGCCCAGGTCTTTATATACAAATCCGATTAATTTATTCGACAAGCGCGTATATTCAACTAAATATGGTAAGTAGCATTCACAATCACGTGTTTATACTCGAAAATTAAGTAATTACTTAGACTGAAGAAAAAGCTGCCAACTTTGCGAGCTCGGTGACGGTGACGATGAACGGAACACTTGCAAGACGGGTTCTCTCTGCATCCACCGCGGTTCTTTCGTCCACAGCCATCCATCGTTCGGCATATTCTCTACGACCTCTCTCATACCCAACACGCCATTACTCTGATCAAAAGGCACAACCAGAGGATGTTGCTGAACCCGCGTCAGAGCCGGAAAGCATAGAGGCCTCCGTAGAGTCACAGGTACTAGAAAACCTCAAGAAAAAAGAGGCAGAGGTCCACGACCTTACCGTTCGCCGTTCTCTTCTCTTCCGTGTACTCACGCTTACCTTGGTCTGGCAGAGTCGACTACGGTATTTGCAGGCCGACTTCCTGAACCTCCAACGCAATGCCGCTCGTGAAAAGGAGCAGCAACGCGACTTTGCAATCACCCGTTTTGCAGGCGACCTCCTCGAAACAGTTGATGTTCTTGGACTTGCCCTCAAATCCGTTCCCCCCGCTGCTCTCCATTCCGAACCTTCCTCGTCGGACGCACCCCCTTCCCCTGACGCGCCTCTCAAGTCATCCCAGGAATACCTTGCCGAGCTGCACCAAGGTGTCGAAATGACGCACCGTCTGCTTCTTTCCACCCTATTCAAGTACAATGTCAAGGCATTCGACCCCACGGGAGAAAAGTTTGATCCTAATCGACATGAAGCTCTCTACCAGGCCCCTATACCGGGGAAAGAACCTGGGACCGTGCTCGAGTGTCAAAAGACGGGTTACATGATCAAAGAGCGCCTTCTCCGTGCAGCCCAAGTTGGCGTTGTGCAGGACGCATCATGACCATCCTTCTCGAAAACGCATTTGGGATGTCCTGCGGACTAGTGAGCATTTGGGTATGCTACTACTCTAGAAATAGGAATAGAGCTGAACAGCATATATGCATTATCACGATAGACATAATCTAGCACGCATAATTCAACGAATCTCTACTCCGAATCGATGGCGCAGGTTTGATGCGACCTCGTTGTGCAGTATATTCGTCTCGTCATTCGTCAACGACCTAGGTTGGGTTAATACAACCGTTTGAAGACGGATTGACGTGGTACCTGTCCATCGAGCGGTAGTTTATTCGATAACAGACGCTCGTCCGACGCGTCTTGGGATGGATGAAACTATCGGTCTGCTTCATATTAGATCACAACAAAGGGGAAAAGATGCACTGGACACCCTGACCATTCTGACATCTTCCACAACATCACCTGCTACGTCTCTGACCAGATCGCAAAAGTCGTTCTCGTGGAGATTTATGTTTTCCGGTATCCAGAAACTGATATCCTTGAAACAGGCTGGGTATTTAGAATACGGCCGGAACGTCGTTATTTTGCCTTGCTTAAACTGTGCGAGGAACCGGGGGTCTTGAGACCAGAACAAACGGATATCAGGGATGGAGTAGAGAATCATCGCTATACGTTCGAGTCCAAGGCCGAACGCCCATCCGAGTTTGTTTTTGACGCCTGAGGGTGCGTTCAGCTACCGGCGAAGTGCTGACGAGAGAGCACTTGCTTGCGTTTTCCAGCGTCGGCTGATAGATGACACCGCACCCAAGAATCTCGAGCCATTTTCCGCGGAAGAGAACCTCGACTTCGAAGCTGGGGGTCGTCCAAGGGAAGGTCGCCTCGATCCATCTTACTCTGAGCGGGTTTCCGGGTGTCGCACCGACACTGTCACCAAAGAGGGTTAGTAAGAGGCTGTTGAGGGAGAGCTTCAGGTTTTTGGCGATGAGCTCGGTGTGCTTTGGGTCGTGCGCGGGTTGGCAAGGGTTAGCAGGCGAAAGATGGGCCACGTCTTCGATGACGATGTTGGAGCGCCGGAGATGGGCTTGCAACGCCGCATTCTCGTCTTCAATCTCTTTCATGACGTTTGAGTCGGCGGAAAAAATGCGCGCTCCCTCTGTCTGATGGAAGACAGGATAATGGGAGCCATCGATCTCGTCGCGTCTGTAAACGTCGGCGGTGAGAAGCCATTTGGTCTCGCCTTTTCTGAAAACCTCTACTTCATGGGCGGATGTGTGAGTGCGGAGCATGAGGTCCTTGTTGATGTAGTAGCTGTCCGTGACGGAACGACCGGGATGGTCCGCGGGGAAGGAGAGAAGGTCGAAATTTTGGTACGGGGTGACGATGGGGGAGAAAGAGGAAAAGTGCGAATAGGACGGAAAGTGGGATTCGACGAGGGAGCGGAGGGTGTCGAGGGGATGTGCGGGGGCTGTGTGGAGCTGGAGGGGGAGCTTTGAGAGGATCGTCGGGGACACGTTCGTCGTCTTGTCCGTAGGGTATTCCTGTCCGAGCACGGTCACGGTCGCGGGACGCGTTGAAGCGGCAAAGCTTGCACAAGACCTGAGCGTGCGCCGTGGACATGGCACAAGCGGGAAACGCATCTCGGCGGCGGCGACGAAGGGCGAGCGCGTTTGTTTGTGTGTGTTGATGCCTGGGGCGGACGGAAGTGTGTCACGTGAGTGGACGCTTTCTTCATGTCGCTGAAGCACGACGGAGGACACGCGCAGGTACCGTCATCCGTTGTCCCTGCTCTCACAGCCAGACCTCGTTTGGTGCACAGAGACGCAAGCCGTCGAAACGTGCCCTTGTCCACTCGGAAGACGACAATGACGATGCCCCCGTTTCGGCCGCACCGCCGAGAACGAAGCGCGCGCGCACAGTCGACACCGACGAATCTCTCTCTGCTGCTTCCACCTCGGACGATGACGATGACATGGATGTGGACGGCGAAACCTCCGCACGGCGTTCCCTCAGTGCCGCCGACGATAGTCGCTTCCTCCCAGAAGACACCTCGGTCCGCGACTCCTCGTTCAAGACAAGGGCGGACGCGTCCAAGAAGCGTAAGAAACCGGCAGTTGTCTCTGCGTCCACCAAGAGGCCCCAGGTGGTGTATTCAGACGACGAGGAGAGCGATGTTGGACACGACCCCGTGGAGGACGACCTCAGTGACCCGGCGCCTCCCCTCGCCGAGCTTTCCGATGACGACCTTGAGCTCGGTACTTCACCTAAGCGTGGGGCTTCGAGAACGAGAGTGGGCGCCACCAAAGGCAAGGCAGGGATAGGGAAGACGGGGCAGCTTAAAGGTGCAAAGGCAAAAGGCCTAAAGGAAATGGAGACGGACAAGGACAAAGAGATCGTCATGAAAGACGAACGCAAGCTGGCCGTCGCGCTTGCCACGACCTCCCGTGCGTCCAGCACCGCAGCGCAGAGCCAACCCTCAGAGCTATTTTCCAACGATGACCACGTATCTTCCTCCACAATAGATCCGCTTCCGGATGCACCACAGCAGGCGAAAGATCCACTTAATCAGGCTATTCCGAAAAAGCGCAAACTTCCACCGATCAAGAAAACCAAGACCGCGACCGGCGCGACCGGCACTTCAATACCCACCCCTACCGTACAAAAGCCTGGACCTGCGCCCGTGCAGGAGCTAGCAAAACCACTGTTACCGACTTCTGAGCAACGAAAACAGGCGTTGACTGGTGTACGGGACATTGACTTGGCCGACTCTAAAATTTACGCGGAGCTCTTCAAGGGCGTAAGTTGGCAGTGTGATGAGGCCCTGGTTGTCTGGTTGTTTATCTCATTCGTCAGGCCGGTGGCAACACCCCGAGGTCTGGTCTGAAGAATGCAGAAGAGCGGCGGAGAGAGTTGGACAAGATGAGAGATGAAGCAAGAGCAAGGCGGAACGAGGAAGCGGTACAATTACTCAAGTACAGCTCGTCTTTACTGGTTCTGACTGACACAACCCACAGAAATTTACGTTTGACCTGCAGCGACAAGCGGACAAGATTGCACGTTTCGAGCAACGTTTGCGTGCAGAGAACAGTACTGTACTACACCCGAATTTCCTCGCTGCGAAATTCAGAGACGAATGGGAGCTGGATAGGCGCAACAGACGAGTGACCCCTAAAGCAGAGGGAGAGGCATGAAGTGTTAGTATGGTTTGCTGTCACCGCAGTTTCTTAGTTCCGATGTACTGATGATATACAAGACGCGTCGACTACCTAGAGTACCTCTAAGATTCACTATGACGATTTTCCAGTCAAGTTGGAGCACAAGCGAAGTGTCTGATCGACACATGTGTCAAACCATTTTTTATCGGCCCTTTTCTTGGAGGGCGTGGTTGGTGTGGTGCCATCTTGGAGGGTGAGGGCATCCAGCTGCACTGGGAGCTGATTGGGAGTAAGTAGGAAGATGGATAGTTGGGTTTGCAGTGATGTGGCGATGTTGGCCAGCTGAAGGATCTCATTGCGGACGTGATCAGGGTCCTGTGGAGTGTAGAGCGCAGCGACGAGATCGTCGGACGTGGAGAGAAGTAGATTGGACTGGAGGAGAAGGGCGTCGAAGGCGGAGGAGGAGGCGGAAGAGGGGTAGGGGAGGATATCAAGAAATATGCGCTTGTGGAGAAGGGTGGTGAGACGCAGGATCTGATGGACCTGGTGAAGGGCTCAAGATGCGGCACCGTAAAGTGAACGGAGCACAATACATTCTTTGCACGGACAAGCTCGTCTACCTCCATGTGCGAGGGATGTTCCAGACCGATCTCGTCCCAGCCGTCATCGAGGTCGTCCTGGGGGTTGTCGTGAGATTCGGCCTGTTTGATGATGAGAGCTATTTCACGGAGATTGTCGTCGAGGGTGTCTCTGTCTGATTTCCAGGCGCGGTGCACGGCGGCCTGATTGTCCCTAGGGATGCCGGAAGAGCCGCGTGCGTCAGTGATGAGGTCGTGAAGGGCGGCGGTCCTGAGGAGATGATCTTGGGTGTTGTGAAGAAAGGAGAGTGCAAGGACACGGAGGGCATCGATGACGTCGTGCACGCGAGACGAAACATGCCGTGTGAGGGTGGCGCCGTGGAGGTCGTCGCGGAGGAGACAGACGGAGTGAGCGAGTGCAGAGACGTGCTGGGCGAGGTCGCGGAGGAGGGGGACGGCGGCGGGGTAGGCGGGTGCGGGGGGTGCGAGGGCGAGGGCGAGCTTTGTGGAGAGTGCGTCGACAAGGGCGAGGAGGGCGTCGATGTCTGCGAGGACGGGGCTGGGGGCGGGGGCGGGTGCGGGTGCGGGCGTGCGGAGGGCGAGGAGCGCTGCAGAGCACGTCTGGGCGAGGACGCGGAGCGGGTCGTCGGACATGAGTGATTACGTAACGGGGTGTATAACAGACAGCTCGTCCTGTCGGCACGTGACGCATGTCGCTCGCGCTCTGCCTCCGTCTGAAACCGCCCGTGAGTGTGCTCCGTGCGTGGCCTGTGCATCCTCGGCCACCGCGTCTGCCCCTCCCGCTCCCCCTACGCCGCACCGCGTCCTCCTTCTTTCCCTGGCCCCGCCCCTCCGCGCCCTCCCTCGACACCGCTGCGCACATCGCCGCCCTCGAAGCGCACGCCAACGCCGATCCGAACAACGTCTCCAAAAACCTCGCCTTCTTCAAGGCCTTGGTCGCGACCCGCTCCAAGCATGGCTACGATACCCTCATCGACCGCTGGGAGCACCTCTCCGAACGCGTAACTCTCCCCTTCTCCCGCCTCCGTTCTGCTCACATCCCTCCAGAGTCCCTCCTCTCCCCTCCTCCACTCCGACGAGGCCTTTGAGGTCTATCTCGACGCACTCGCCAGCTCTGGGCGTGAGCCCTCCATAGACCTTGCTGTGCGCAAGCGACAGTCCCTCCTTGACTCTCTCCCTCCCAGCACTCCACTCCCTTCGTCAGATACCCCTCCTCCCGATATCCCCGACCCTGCCTCTCCCCCTCCGTCACAGCCATCTCCTCTACAGTCCAGGAGCGAGAAAATAGCTGCACAGTTGCTCGCCAAACGTGCCAATAATCCGTCCACCGTCCAGGATACTCCCCCGCCCAATCCTGCTCTTGCAGACCTTGCAGCTGCCCTCGGAAAGGGCGCTGGCCTTAGTGGTAACCCAATCCATGTCACCCTCAGTGAACGTGAGCGGTCCCCCTTGTTTTCCAACTACTTATCCATCCACTCCTTTAGCCAAAGGCTCTCTCACCCTCCGTATCGTTCGATTTGTCCTCCTGACTGGTTTAAGCGGCTTTTGTGCGTACACGTGCACATCCTGTATCCCTTCCTGATCCATCCCCAGTCATGCTCGTCATTCTCTCTGTTCTGCTGGAAAACTCTGGCCTCCTCAAGCCCGGAGGACGCACTGCAGAGTTTGAACCCCTTCAGCAAAAGCCCGTCAAGTTCAGCGACGTGCATGGCATAGACGAAGTCAAGCAGGCATGTTCCCCTTCACCTCCCCCCATATCCCCTCCCAACCCTGCTCTAGGAACTCGCTGATGTCGTAACGTTCTTGAAAGATCCTACTGCCTTTGCGTCCCTCGGTGGTAAGCTCCCAAAGGGTATCCTTCTCACTGGCCCTCCTGGCACCGGAAAGACGATGCTCGCTAGGGCCATCGCCGGAGAGGCAGGCGTCCCTTTCTTTTTCTCTTCAGGCTCCGAGTTTGAGGAGATGTTTGTCGGCGTGGGTGCAAAGCGCGTTCGGGAGCTCTTCGCTGCCGCCCGCAAAAAGCAACCCGCCATCATCTTCATCGATGAACTGGATGCCGTGGGTGGAAAACGTTCTCAGCGTGATCAGCATTACATGAAGCAAACTCTGAACCAAATGCTGGTCGAGATGGATGGCTTCTTGCAAACCGAGGGCGTCATTGTCATCGCTGCCACAAACTTTCCTCAAAGTTTGGATCCGTTGGTGCTCTTGACATGCTTGTTCGGAATCGCGCCTCATCACCCGCTGTTTTTACTAGTGCGCTTACCCGTCCTGGTCGTTTTGACCGCCACATTGCCGTTCCTCTTCCGGACATCCGTGGTAGAATACAGCTCCTCGCCCATTTTATGAAGGATGTCATCGCTAGTAACAGTATGTCGCCTACTGTCCTTGGCATGTCCCTCACCGTCACTTTTCAGTCGTCGACCCCGTGATCTTGGCTCGAGGCACTCCTGGGTTCTCTGGTGCCGAACTTCAGAACATGGTCAAGTGGGTTATACGCTTTGCACATTTGGAGGGCCGCTGACCGGGCCGTTCAGTTTGGCCGCTATCCAGGCCGCAAAGGAAGGTTTCAAGGAAGTCACTCTGAAGCACTTTGAGTGGGCAAAGGTGGCCTTGGGCTTCATCCTGATGGAGCGGTGCGCTTATCCGAGTGTCGATCAGGATCGCATCGTCATGGGCGCCGAGCGCAAGAGCGCGTATATTGACGAAAAGAACAAGTTGCTCACAGCTTACCACGAGGTGCGTTGATCCACAACCAGCGGAGACGGTGCATTGTGTCCTAATGTGTGCAGGGTGGCCACGCACTGACGGCACTGTACACCCAAGGTGCAATGCCGCTGCACAAGGTTACATGCGTTCCGCGTGGGCATGCGCTCGGTGTTGTGCGTGGCTGATTCAAGAGGGTCGTGTGTGGTACTCATGCGGTATCGTCGTCATGGTTTCGCAGACTTCACAGTTGCCAGAAGACGACATGTTTTCGATTTCCCAGAGCGAATACAAGGCCATAATCGATGTTTGTATGGGTGGTCGGGTTGCCGAGACTCTGAGTGAGTTTTTTTTTGCCTTCCTGCTTGCCACTTGCCCACGGACGGTTACGCGGTGTCAGTTTATGGTGAAGGCGGCCTCACGAGCGGGTGCTCGTCTGATCTGCAAAAGGCGACTCAGACGGCGACACAAATGGTCAAGGTGTGGACATTTGCATGCTTCAGGGCCGTCGATGACGAGGAGCTGGCGCAGAACTTTGGATTCTCGGGCAAGGTTGGGCCTGTCTTTTACAGCGATCAACATGGGCCTGTAAGCCCCCAAACGAGCGAGCGGATTGACTCTGAGATCGTGGAGTGAGTGTGTGCGAGAAAAAGAGATTGCAGCTACTCACGAGACCCTGTTGCAGCCTACTTCAGCAAGGCGAGAGCCGTGTCACCAAACTCTTGGAGGAGAGGAAGGAGGAACTGCATCGGGTGCGTGGGTGCTTGTGGTGCGACGTGTCGTCGTTCTGAGCGTGACTTTGCAGCTCGCGCGTGCGCTGGTGGAGCATGAGACGCTGACTGCGGACGAGGTCAGGCTGGTGATCAAGGGCGAGCCGATAGGGCACGTGCAGGAGACGGCGGAGGAGGGTGGTTGACTGGTGCACGTGATCGTGGGTGCACAATAGTGACGATGCTCTCGATGGAGTATGTAATATCCGGCTGGGTGGCTCGGAGGCGAAATAAAACGAAATGAAACCGAACGCGGGTTTTCCTACCTCCGCCGACGAGCGCAACGCAGGTGCCGTGTGTGTGCATGTGCGCGTGTCGGCCTGATCTGATTTGCGGTAGGAAGATGTGTCATCGTCTCCTCAAGCTGGCCAGACACGCCGCGTGCGGGCACAACGCCTTCCTCGGCGACACCTTCATCGACTGCCTCAGCCCCCAGTGCACGCTCAGCGCCGCGCACCCCCCCGCCTGCAACACGCCCGCATCCCCCTGCACCTGCCGCCGCTATTACAGGTGCGCCCAACCCCCACCCGGCGCGATCCTGTGCTCACCCCCCCGGCAGCCAACCCGAGCGCCGGATCATACACCAAGTCAGTCCCCAGTTCGGATCACCCCGCCCTCCCTGATCCGCCCCCACATCCAGGTGCCTGGAAAGTGCCCGACCTGCCCCGACAAATGACCACGTACCGCTCCATCTCCTATCACATGTACATACTGGCCACGACTCGCTCTGTAATATAGTCATCGCCCGGCGTCGAAACACGCCCTCATTCCAAGTCCACATCCATGAGCATCCCGTCGTCTATCCCCCCGTCCCCATACTCGTCCTCGTCCATGTCCTCGGCGCCCTGCTGCACCTGCAACGCTGCCTGCTCCCTCTGCTTCGCTTGCGCCCTCTCGATGTCCTCGAGCGTCCACAGAGAGACCCCCGTCTGATTCTCGTTTGGGTTCTGCGAAATCGTCCGCATGAACAGCTTGGACAGCGTCACTGCCATATCCGTAGACAGGTTCGAAGCGACCTCGGTGATGTATTGATTGATCCACCGCGGCAACTTTGCCCGCTTATCAGCCCGCGCAAAGCGCTCCGTGGGAATCAGCGCCGAAAATACCACACCCACGCGTCCCTCCTCTCACCTTGTCCGCAAACACCATCAGTCCCCAGTCCGTCTTGCCCCGAAGCACGCGTCCGACACACTGTGCAGCGTTTCGCATCGCGTCGAACCCAAGAAACTCGGACTCTCTTATCCGGTACGCATCTCGGAGGTATTCCAAGCGCGCCTTCAGGATTCGACTTTCCGTGTACTGATACGGCACTCTGCGAGACCATCCAGCTCCCGATCGCAGTGGGATAGAGCAACCACTCACCCAAACATAATCACCGCCCGTCCATAGTTGTGGTCGAAATCGATCCCTTCCGATACCTTGCCTCGCGCGACAGACAGTAGCACCGCGCCCCGTCCGTTATCGCAGGCCTAACATCAACTCGCACCCCTTTCCACACAATCAAGCCAACATATCGAAAACTTACCCGTCTATAGTTCTCGAGCGCAATGCTAGTCTCATTCGCATCCGGCGTCTCCACGAAAATCAGCTTGTTCTTCCACACCTCGTTCAAAATCCCCTAGGGCACGTGCTATCAGGACCGGCAGCCGATACAGGTGTTCAGGCAACATACCATGTCATTCCATGCCGCCACAATGGATTCCATGTACAGATAGCTAGGGAAGAAGGCGACGATGCCGTCGGGGACGATTTTACTGTACTCGACCAGGATACTCCCAAAATTCCTGACGACAGCTGGATCGTTCCGGACCTCGAAGCGCGAACTTATAGCGACCTGGTCGCTGCCGCGAGTAATGACCTGCATGGAAGCTATCGAGCACTTGGTTGTGAATGTGAGCACCCACTCACCAATGGTAGGAAAGCGTTGCGCGTCAGCGTCATGGGATACGTCTCCTGAACAACCGGTGTGAACTGCAGCATTTTTGGATACATGTCCAGCGGTGAGATCGTTCCTGAAGTGATGACAACACTGCTAAAATGTTCAAAAACGGGCTTGATCGCTAATGACGGATCGAGACATCTGTAACAAAGTCAGAAGACAGCAGACCGTTGACCAAAGCACTGACGTAAAGTGAAACACGGGGTTCGGCACAGTCGCATTATCAGTCTCAAAGGGCTCCAAGATGAGTAAAAAGCCTGAGCGTTCAATGGTATCATAGTACGACTGCAACCCTCCGAGGTAAGCCCACCTTTCTCGTAGGTCGCTACCAAAGTCGCAAAGCACGCAACTTTCTGCAGTGCGGAATGTTCGTCCAGCCGATTCAGCTCCAGCGTACGGATCAAAGACTGCAAACGTTCGGCACAAAACCTGATAGCGGGAATTTAAAATTAGGAACGTCGGATTCTGCACCAATTACCGCAATGGTCGCCTCTCGATGTAGGTGATATCTTTGAGATGCTGCAAGAAAGAAGGTGGTGTTTCTGCAACGACATGGAGCACGCGCATGCGAGTCTATTCAACGTCAGTGTAGCCACATGTACGATGGGGATGCACGCGGACCTTGAGATATTCGACAAAACGCTTAAGAAAAGCAATGAAATGCTCGGCTTTTCTGATGTTTCCAGGAATCGCTTCTTTGAGTAGATCATCAGGGAGAACTGGTCACTCGTTAGATGGTGTTCGTGAGGAAAGACAGCTTCATAATTACCGGGGTTCGCCATGAATGTGTCTTCCGTCTCAGCCGTCGCTTCTTGCAGACCTTCGACCAATTTTGCGTATTCATCCTGAAGCTTGACAGCGTCAGTCTTCTTGATCCTTTCGGGTTTTGTCAGCCTCATGAATAACAGCGAGTACTGTACTTGCTCCTCGATCCTTTCACCAAGTCTCGTCACACTCCGAGCGGCCGAGTCAAGCATCGGTCGTGTGAGGTCGATGCTGAGAGATTCGATGCACACGTTATCTGGCCCAGGTCAGGTAAGCTAACACGAAAATGTAAAAGGCCCTGCCGACCAATGTTGTGGGCTTCATCGAACACGACAATGGCATCTTTCGACAGCTCTTTCGACACTTGCTCAGCGACTTTAGGATCGATCAGATAATGAAAGGAGTATATGATCACGTCGACAAAGGGCATCTGATTGGCCGATTGTGAATGTGGGTCAACCTTTTGAGCTGCACGTGACGTACCATTCTGCGTACGGTAAAGTAGGGACATGTACCGTTGTCTCGGCCGTGTTGGAGGACATCCGCAAGTGTCCATATGCCGGGTGGCATCAGAGTTCCGGGTTCGAGTTTCCCTAGATTCTGCAAGAATGTTGGCGTCTTCTGCTTCTAACCTGAGATGAAGAAGAGATACCTCATGCCAATCACAGAGCTCCACCGACCCAGGGTGCGCGCGACCCTTTTCGCATGCAGCAGAGTTGGTGAGGTCGCGACACCGCGCATCAACAACCTTGCCCTTCTTCTCCTTGGAGACCTGCATGCAAAACCCGCGATTATACAAGGCGGAGATGCACAACAGCGTTTCGATACGTACCTCTGGATGTATGCACAGGTTTTTCCGACTCGTCAAGCCAAGGCCCATGAAGCTTTCCTCCTTTTCCCTCTGTTCGGGGGTCTCAGCGCACGATATTCGATACTCCATCAATCTTTTCAGCTCGGAGAGGGCCTTTTCGATTTCCGGCACGGTACGCGAGCAATAGATAAGTTTACGTTTGGTTGGATGAAACTGCAGACGGGAGATGAGTCTTTGCGACTAGATGACGCAAAGTCGACGTACCTGCTGATATGAAACAATCAGTGAGAGGAGCGAAACAGTTTTACCTGTCCCCGAAGGCATCTCTAGGACACAGTGGCCCTGGGCAACATGTTATGAGACACGTTCACTGCGTGATTTAGAACGTACCGTGGCGTCGAGCGTCCGCTTGAGGTCACACATGTACGCATATTGTTCTAGGAGAGTGGTTGGTCAGAGCTGTAATACTGGACTGTAGGAAGAATGTACCAGGATAGATTCGGTCGTAAGGGAAGATGATCTGGGCGAGACAGGCGTGGGTATACGACAGACGTCCACCTGCGTCGACACACACACCGGCAGGTTGTCGATCAAGAACTTCATATCCAGGATGCCACGTCGCGCTCGCCGAGCCGTGACTTTGATGCGTACCCGTCGACCACGTGACCAAATACCGTGAAGACCAAATACATACAATACTTATGCACTATGCTACGAGCCTTGTCCGAGAATACACGATTGCACAGTCCCAGGTCCATTCAATCGAGTCACCACATAGTCCAACTTCAGTCAGCTGCAATCTGTTGACTAGCCGTTTGCATGACTTGCTGGATGCCATCGTTCCCAATACTACACGTCAAACTGAGTACCCCAGGAGGTCCGATTGCGGGCAGGCGCGCACCTGCTATAACCATCATTGGGTGAGATCCCCGTCGTATCCCCGTCGGGGGAGATTTGAGTGGTCTGCGGGTCCGAGGAGATGCCAGTGACGCCCGGTGAAATCGTTGTGCCCGCTTCGGCCGTCAGATTTGTTTGGCCCCACTGTTACGCGAGTGCGATCAGTAAACACCCGGGGTAGACCAGTCGGATCGCTATTCATACCTGATACTCAACAATCCCGCCTAATCCGGAGGTGATTCCGGCTAAGTTTATGTCGACAGTAAGGTGCCCAACTTCATTACGACACAGGGATATACACACTATTTGACCATGTCGAGTAAGCGTCCGTCTGCTCCTGGTTTGTGACACCATATGCAGAGTTGTCACTGGATGCTGTTGGAGTGGGTTGGTTATCACCCTCTACCTCGCATCTCGGCGTCACGCACAGGAGCTAGAGGCATATGGTGCGGTAGTCATGTTGAAGGGTACGAAATCGGGTGCATTTGCCTGTGTTACCAAGCCAAAGCCCGTGAGAGCCAAAGGTTTTCCAACACTTGGTGAACTTTGATGTTAGACTCTCATCTCACATAGACTAGCAACTGTCTTACGCAGCTGCCGATTGCGCTTGAATATGGATCCAGTCAATGCCTGAATTTACCGTGTTTGTGTAGGAATCCAGGTGTGGACCAGTGGAACCATAAGATTGCTGATCAGGGAAGAGCGTGAAAGAGCCAAATCCAATGTCTGGAATATTCATGATGTCCTGACTGTCGATCCCATATGCCCCGTCGTAAATTGAGCCGACTGTTGACGTATCCTGTCGCCTAGTAGCTATGCAGCACTTGAGGGGGCAGAAACGTCAGAGAATTGCTAAGCATACCGGTAGACACCCATCGCCCTCTGATACGAATCCCGTCCTCCCGGAGGGTTCCATTGAATTTGGCAGTCTCTCGGGTGCGCCGTCTTGATTCGGCGTGTTGTCGGAGTATCTGCTCGGTGGTCACTGGAACAGCCTTGCTGCGCCTCGCTTTCCCGGGTGTAGGAGATGCTAATGGTGCAGGGATAGTTGCTTGTCCCAGGGGATACAGCTTAGGACAGTCAGTACACAAAAAGCCCGATGTTCTAATCATGTTTGTGTTTGTCGATTATCATTTGTGCCCCGCCTCGAAATTGGCATGCTTACCCAGCAGAAATGAGGTGGTTGGGATCAATAGAGCGGATATGTGCCGCTACTGTAGCATGCCACTGTGTGATAGTCTTCGTTGTACAGCCGGCGCTTGCGGAAATTGTGGAGTTACACCTAATGTTTCCAGTACGTCAGCAGCGTACGGATTTCACGTGGGTGGGTAGGACCTCGGATCATTCGCAAGTTCCCAACTGAAAATGGCCGGACTATTGACATATCGAGAAACGACTTGAGTCGTAAAATTCATGAAAGCGCTCAAGATGGCTGGGCTCGTGTAGAACTGGTCGTGAGTCTTGAGGCCGAATTGGCGGACATAGAGATCCATGCCACCTATCTTGATGTGAGAGACAATGCCATGGACTAGATAAGTACCGACCATAGTCATTGGACAAGTAATTCCGTGGCAATGAATTGTTAATTCTTGGCGTAACATCAGCGGGCGAGATGGGACTATTGCCAGAGTGTGCTGTGCCATCCAAAAGGGGTAGTGGATACCAATTGTTGGTGAGAGATAAGATAAGGTAGAGTCCATGTCTCTCGGCCATTTCAACGACGGTATCCAGCTTCCGGAGACCATTCGGGCCATCATTGATGGACACAGAGCCGTTTCTAACTAACTGAAACCACGTGCCATTTGTAGGGACAGTATCAACATCTAAGTGAATCAAGTGAGTGGATATAGGCCGGAACGAGAGGCGAAGGGCTCGCCATTGAATGCCCACAACCGAACGACCTTGAGCCCAATGGCAGAGATGTTGCCAAGGGTGTACCAGATGTCCTGATCCGTATTCAAGGCAGGTAACCAGTAAGCATTCGTGCCAGTGTACCGGAAGCGGCTGCGAGCCACCGAGGTCGGTGAAAGAATGCGAGTAAAAAAATAGCCAAGGCACTTGCCTGCCATTCCGTATGAACGATGTGCCGTCGGTGGTGACAAAGGGGGTGGAGGTTCTGGCAGCGGTTGCCCTCGACGCTGCGAGCACTAGGGGGGCGAACAGAAAAAGCAAGGAAATAAAGATCATGGCTGCGGAGTCGAGCACACGGGGATACCTACAGGAAGGTAGGAGGGCAAGGCAAGCGCACCTGTTTTATACGGGGAGCTGCACGTTGACACGCCGTGACCCGTGGCACTAGACGCTCGCCGCTGTTTTGCCTCATGGCAAAGTAATGGCCGTACAGCAGGCAGGCGCGGGCGAACGCTCCTGAGTCCTGAGCGTGCAGGAGGACTATTTGCGCGTGTTTCATCTGTCTGTCGATGCTGCGAACGGCGTCCTCCCTGCTGAGGCGCACGGCCCTCGTCCTGCCGCCCCGTCGTTGCCAGTCCCAAGAGACGCGCCCGGGTCCACCCCGCGACTTCATACAGGACCACTTTGTGAGCTCTGCCGGGACCGCCATCAGTGTGTTTGCCCGCTTCTTCAAGTTGACCGCCCTCGGCGCGCTTGGTCTCGGGCTCACCGGCTGGACTGTATTCGAGGGCACTCATCTGTGGGTCGAGCTGGTCGAACTTGCGTCTCGGTACGATGACGAAACCCGGCGGTGGGAGTGGGACCAGGACGCAGAAAGGTGGACGGGGGGTGAGCAAGGCGGAACAGACCCGGCCCTCGGCTTCAGAGCAAGGCATCTTCTGCGCGGATCGTGGATGGCGGAAAACTGGGGCGTAGGCCCCACCACATTTTCAGACCATCGCGGCGTAGCCAACCTCCAGGCCATCGAACCTCGCTTGGATTTTGCGCAGAACTATCTTGACATGACTGTCAAGATCGCCGAATCCAAGCTGGCATCTGCGAGACTGCGTCCACAAACGTTTAATGAACTCCTCCTTCGCCATGCCGCCATATTGGAGCGCGTCGGGACAAGGGATGCTTTATTTGAGGCTCGTTCAGAATACGAGCGCGTCTGGGCAGCCTACCCAGGCAAGGGGACGGATGCCGCTCGTGTCGCTTCGAAACTCGGGGACCTCAACCTTCGGCTCGGCGACTCCAACGATGCACTGGCATGGTGGGCGCGATCCCTCGCGTTGTCGCAGGGAACACAGCAGACTCGAGATGCTGATGGTACCATCGTGCCACACACTGTGCCTTCATCTCCGTCGGCACAACGGACACTCACGTCCACACTGGTCTCATTATCCGCTTACTATTCTACATCTGGCGACTTGAAGCACGCTCGGCGACTTCAGGAGGCTGCTCTCGTCCTGTTACGCACCATTCCCTCGCCACCAAGCGTCTCCGCTGCTTCGCCGCCCCAGATGTTGCACTCGCTCTACCTCCTCCATCGATCCTCTCTCCTTTCTATCCACCTCGCGGAGGTCCTCTATGCAGTTCGGTCGCCGAGGCAGTCATCCTTTGATTACCTGACGAGAGCCGCGGAATCTTCTGAGCGTGTAGCTCTGGCTCTCACCGGCCTACCGTTTCCCTCACCTGACGTACAGGGGTCGGGTGTCCTTCACACGCCTGCACCGGGTGCCCCTGTTCTTCCGTCGTTTGCTCAGTCCCACGCCATGCGGAAGCCAGCAACGGTGTTGTTGCGCGACGCACGCCGCACCGCTGCGGAGGCGTGGAACCTGATGGGCATTCTCAACGAGCAGGGCGGTGACAAGGAGGGTGCTCTGGCGTGCTATGAGCGAGCAGTGGGATGGGCTGGTGTTACTTCCGGACAAGGCGCGCCGGGTGAGGGAACGCTAGAGGCAGACTGGAAGGTCATGTGGGCCAATTACTCGCGCGCGCGCAGGGGAAGCGGGGAAGCCTGAGTTGTCGAATTGTTGTAGCTAGTGGGTGTCACGTGTGTGCAAAACGCGGATGTTGTCTCCTGCCCCGGCGCTGATGCAGATGGTCCGCCTGCCTGCCCGTCCCTCGCCAGTGTGCCGCCGTCTGCGTCCAGCGCCGTCGTGTCTGTCGGGCAGGTTCAGCTCGACCGTTGCGCGCCCGTTCAACTTCCACGTCGGCGTCAGCTGGGCCGCAAAGCCACCGGATCCAAAGCTGACGCGCGCTCATGCCGCCTTTTCTGCAGACTCTCTGCTTGGAAAATGGCGCGACGCGGCCCTTGTGCACCCAAACCAATCTATGTCCAAGGACGCGGGGGAGGACTTTTTCTATCACGTCAAGGCACGTCCCCTCGCCACCGTCCCTCTCTCCCTCACTCACTCGTTCCACAGATGCGCAACGCTTCGGTGGGTAAGCCACTTTTCTTTTCTCCTCCCAAGCTCACCTCAGCATTTCGTCTCCAGGGGATTGCGTTCGGTGTTGCCGATGGCGTCGGAGGATGGGTCGATTCAGGCATCGATCCCTCACTGTTCGCCCAAGCACTGATGCACTATTCGTATAACTACTCGCGCGATTCGTGGGCAGGGGAGCCAGAGGTTGACCCAACTCAGGACCATGAACATCGTGAAGACGTCCGAGGTTGGGAGATCACGCCATACGACTGTCTCGACCTTGCTTACCGCCAAGTTCTTCGGGAACGACTCGTGGAAGCTGGTAGAACCACGTCCTTTCCCGTCGCTGCACCGATCTCACTTCTCCCCCATTACAGGATCTAGTACCGCTTGCTTATTAACTCTAAACTCTTCCTCAGGCGTTCTCCGCTCAGCAAAGTGAGCAATATAGTCTCGCGTACAACCCTGGTGGCTCAGCAGCCCCTTCTAGTTTAGGTGACAGCGGGTTCTTAATCATACGCTCTTCTTCTGTCATCTACAAGGAATCTGCTCAAACCCATTACTTCAACTGTCCCTTGTGCGTCTCTCGAACCCCTCATGCTCACTTTGTTGATTACTGCCCACAAGGCAACTCACAAAGTACCCCGAGGGTGCGAGATTCAATGAATATTACCTGGACCTACCAAGTGCAGCTGCCCAGTATGAAACAAAACTTCGACATGGTGACATCGTCGTTGCATACGTAGGTCACCTGTGCTGTGATACTGCGAGACGCTCACGTCATCTCCAGACGGATGGCTTGTCCGATAATGTATTCCCTGCAGAAGTCGTTGCCATATGTTCGCTGATCGCTCGTGCTGGCGGCTCAGAGGACGAACAAGTGCAATCCATGGCGGATCGCATAGTTCAATATGCCCAAGTGTGCATGCGGGATCGGAAGAGAGTCAGCCCTTTTGAACGTAGGTATCCCTCCCCTTTCCGGTTTACTCGGTTTCTATGGCCACTCTATAGGTGACGCAGCCCGGGAGGGCATGGTGTATCGCGGCGGGGTGCGTAGTTGGGAAACTATACACTCAGTTCTCGTGCTGATCGGAACATTCACATACAGAAGGTTGACGAGTAAGGCTCGTCTCTTGGCGGCAGTCCGTATAGCACTGATATGCAACCCCAAGTGTTACTGTGGTAATGGCCTTGGTCAGCGAGGTGCCGTAATATTTGTGCAACCCTGCAGCCTGTCTGCCTGTGGACCACAAGCAGGGATGTAGACATGCCAGGCATGAGCAACTACTTTACGAGCTCTATCATACCCGACTTTTTCTATCACCCACAAGATGTTGCTTAATGGCAACGTCGCGCAACTCCATTGGGCCAGAACCAGCGAGCGGGTGGACTTGCCTTTGTTTTACACGGCGAGATTGTTCCGCTCAAACTTGGAAATCCTATCCTATGATACACCAAGCAAGCCAAATGTCTAATGGAGATATACATGTCAACTAAATGGGTCTGAATTCCTGCAGATCCAGCCATGGAAATGACGGCGGTGGACCACATTAACTCAAAGCTAGTCCGAGGTGTACATGACAAGGACGTGGTCGTCAGATGTTCTGACACAGGGTGCAATTGAGCGTAATGTGGTCCCGGAAAACCAAGGCTAGACAAGGTCCCACTCATATGAGCAAACACATTGCCACCGTCAGGAGGACTAGGAACTCACGCAGGGCAATCAACGACGCAAGGCCCGCCACGACTATGATATAGAGTATGGTGTACTTGACGATCTTCAGGCACGATTAGCAATCGACTTGTCAACACCCACACACACTCACTATCCAGCGACGCTGCCTCTTCTGCTTCGTCGAGTACAGAGGTGCACGAATCTGTTTGGAGGGTCGCAGCCAAACTATCCAACAATATTAGTGAGCGTTGGACGAGGTCTTTGATCCACCTACAGAGCATCGTCGAGTGCAACTTGTCAATGAAGGGAATAAGGACAGGAATTGTCAGGATGATGAGGAGGATATGTCCGAGTAGAAAGTCTGAGCTCCATAGAGACATCTCCACAATCTTGACGATGAATTCACGAGCAGGTTGTGATATGGCAGAATTACCGAGTCCCCGGCCGTACCATTTACCCGACCACCAGGCGCGGTTCGTTTCGTCGTGCTTGAACTCACGAGAAAGGAAGACGGCTATGAGGATTTTCTGGATCGCACGCTGTATGGCGACGATGGTCGCGATGCCGAGTACTGCATGCGACGCATCCCAAAGTTCGAGGAACCACTGAAACCAAGTATGAGACACAATAAAAAGAAGACGACAGCTTACATACGAAAAACTCAAAGAACGCGACAATACCGATGAGCGCAAGGAAGTGAGCGACCGCAGCCATGACAGATGCGAACTTTGTCCATCTCTCAAAGATGGGCCCCAAGAACAATGCTATGAAGAAGAGTGCCAACAACACGGCGGCGTTCCAAACCACAGGTCCAATCGCAATCACTGCGATACGGATAAGAGGGCTAGGATTGGGTTTCCCGGTGGTGCTGGGGAAGGATTTGACGAACATGTAGGCAATGATAAAGAGGGTGGCCATGCAAATCGGCCAGATGACTTCGGAAAATACGACAGCGTGCCATGTCGCGCGTGGGACATCGCCAGATAGTTTCTCCGACGGATGTCCAAGTTTTTTCTTCTTGTAGCCGGTAATCATCGTCCGAGAGAGTCGACAGTACCCATACCAACTACTCGCCTTCGTTCTCGAGTTTCCTCGGGACATCCATCGCAAAAACTCACGATAATCAATGATGAAGTCGGGGAAGGAAAATTGGTGAGGGTTGAAAATGAATGGGGCGATACAGAGCGAGAGAACCGAGAACCAGAAGTAGATTAGGTGCGGGATCCAGATGGCAAGCGAGGTGTAGAGGAGTAAGATAAGGTTCCTCATCCCCATGTAGATGCTGGGCCCTGCAAAGCGAGAGTATAGAATGCTGAACGAAATACGAGTTGTCGCAAAACCACGACCTGTGGCAATGTATCGCGCACCACCGAATGTCAAGTTACTGAGGATGGCCTGGCAGTAGATCTGGGTAGAAAACACTTCAAATATCGGGGAAAGTGATAAAAAGTGTTTTCCGAGACGAAGTAAGGCCTTTCCGGTTCCACGCTCCACAAGCTCTATTCGAAGAATTGAGGATCGACACGGAGGAATGGTCATCAATCGTACCTTGGAGAAACAACGGCAAGAAAGCGATAAAGAACACCAAGAAGATGGAAATGATGCACCGCTTAATCCAGTCAAAGACAGGGATAAGGTTGTAACACCCTGTTCCTTGCTGACCGCCCAGAACGTTGCCATGTGAGTCTACTTGACAGATCGCCAGCTGCTTGTTCAGCGTCCCAATGTACAGCACTACAACGCATGAATAACAGAAAAGTGGAATAGCACTGCGAGAGCGACTTACGTGTAACCATGAACACCTGAATGGAGTAGATGACCAGGATGTTGTTGACGTGGAAGCCAGGATGACCGTAGTAGAAAGTGAGGAACCGGTCGACGGGGAGTTGTGTACCGAGATAATAGTACTCCCGGCTGAGCATCTGCTCGCCCATACCTGTACCGATCTTTGTCTGGAAATTAAGGATGGTTCCGAATCCAAGATCACGGCCCTTGCCGCACTGGTAGTATTCCGAATGCTTGATTCGTCCACCTCGTCCAAAGGCATTCATACCAGCAAAAATATCTTCGTTGAGGTGAAGTCCCTTCTGCGCCTTTGAGACACCGCCTCGCGTTGTCATAAAGACTCCATTCAAGAAATCAGGATGGCCATAGTGAAGTTTGCCTCCAATCCATGCTAGAGCACGGGCGGTCATGGTCCCGAATGTCTGTTCTTTTCCTGCTGCAATATCTCCCAAAACACCGATATTTTCCGAGAAGATATACTCCCGTGTACCGACGATAGCCACAGGAGCTTTCTTAAATTCCTTGTGCCCCCATTGTGCGTACGGACTTTGACCAGAAACCGAGTATTCTTCGAATTCTCCCAGGATATTGCGGATCTTCAAGCACTCCTCCAAGTAGTTGTCCTGGTTGGCATCAATAAGCTGAAGGTACTCCCCACGGTAGAAGATGATGGCGTGGTTTTGATTGTCGGATTTTCCGTCACCAAGAATGGGATTGCCCGGCAGCTCGACACGAAACTTTGGTTTGCGCTTTCCAGTTTTTTCATCGAATTCGGAGTGTCCGTCAATCAATACCGAGAACAAGCGGGGATCGCCGCCCTTGGGCCCAGCCTCCTCGTCGAGGAAAGCAATTTGCAAATCGGGGTATGCACGCAACAAAAACTCGGCATTCTCCTGCTCTTCCTTGTTAAACTTGGAGTAGCGTTGCATCGAGATGGTAAACTTGAACTTGCGCCGCGACATTCTCTCCAGCTCCCGTTCAAGCTTTTCCGTGTTACCCCCAAACATAGCTACAATATTAGGGTTCTCCACGCGATAAAGAAGTTTGATGACCTTGGAGTAATTCATCATACCGGAAACGGTACGGTAGAGCGTCTGAGCACGGAGCGAGGCCCAGATGCGGGTACGGAGAGTGTACTCGGGAGAAGATGTTTTGAAACCGATGCAGTAAAAGGGCAAATCATCCGCTTTAGTTTTTTCATTCATAGTTGACGTACCGTCGGGGTGATCCGACTCCTCCGCGAGAATCTTTGTATCCTTGACAAAGTTATCCCATTCCACGGGATGTAATTGCTTCAAATACTCAAGCAGCGTGACGCGGGTATTCTGATCTTCTTCGCGGATGATTTCCCGGAGACTTAGCAAGATCTTTTCAGAATAGTGGGGGACAAGGACAGTAAACGTGGGCATAGCATCGACGGGAAGAGGCTCCGGAAGCGCGGTGGTAAGCGACGAAGCAAGGAACGAGATGCGTCGTTCCGCCTCACCGTCGGCCGGAAAGTAGGTATCCTTATAGCTCGAACTGTTCTGGTTGGTGAAGAACGGTGGGGCACGTAGCATCCTACGACCATCCGGACCATCAACTTGATGATAGAGAAGTCGCTGGACGTGGTCGATCGACAGGAGATGCTCGCGATACATGGAGATGATGATCGCATTCCATATTTGCGAGACAAGGACTTTAGGTTTATACTTGACCTCCATCTCTGCAGTGGCGAGCAACTTGGCATAAATTCGCTTGGGCACGCGGGTGTAGACGTCCTTCCATGGTGTCCAAATAGAAAGCCCAAGTGAGAAAGACCGGCCAACTGAGAAGACCACCAGCCAGATGATGTACCACAAATATGTGTCCAGGAAAAATAAGATCAGATCCACGATGTACATGATCGCCAACGTGAAGGTGACCTGGTGGGAACACAGTGCCGAGCCAAAGTACTTATCACTACAGCCTTGCACGGTTGTCTGCGCCATGACCGCGATCGGAGAACTGAAGGAACTCGTGAGAAAGAAATAGGACTCAGTGAATTTGCAGCCGAAGACGAGGAACCAAAGGGAGATGCTGGCGGTACGGGCAGAACGAGGAAGCTCGGGATATGACGCAGTAAACGTTTGCGAGGCCATGTACTTGCGTGATTTGCCTGCAACACGGTCGCCAAACATCCGACCAGAAGGGAATAAACCAAAGGCGATGGAAGCAACCACAGATATGAAGAACTGCACGATGCCTACTATAAGTGGTATCTGAGAGTTGGTGGGATCCAGCTGGTTCTCGACAATGGCAACATAGACCGTCGGGCCTCCAGTCAACGCGAGGATGACAAGAAGAAAGATCAAGCGTGTCGTCAGGTGCGAGGCATTGTTCCAAGTGGTAGGAATGTACATGAACTCTGCGAGAGTGGCAAGAATCATGATGAGGGTGGCAACAGCACCGCCCAAAGCCGTCGCAGACCAGGTCATGGCTGGGGACGGGAACTGTTTGTTCGGAGGTGCATAAACCTTGGGAGAGTTGAAGGCTGTGTAAAACCAGTAGAACGATATATGGAGGATCCAAATGCGGTTGAAATTAACCAGGAGATGTGCAGTGGAACGCTTCTCAAAGTAAGTTTTGAAGAAGACTCTGTTCCAATCTACACGACGGAGGTTCAAATATCGTTTCGTAGGAGATATATCGACCAAGCGAGACTAGACACCAATGAGACCGCGAGGACGAGAAGAAAGAATCGACGCACGTTGTTGTCGAGCACGATACGAGCAAGGCCCTCTGGGTACCAGAAGAGTTGATTGATATCATCGTAGCCAATGATCTGATCATGGTCCTTCTCCCTACGGACGAATTTACCATCGACGACTTCATAACCCTGATCGCGCATGAACTTGTACAGGGGTTTGATGATTGTTTCGAGGTAGAAGCCCTCCTGGACAGGCTCCACGCTGTTCTGACATTCTGGACTGCGATAATAATCGTCGGCACATTTGAAAATGAAGCAAAGGCATTCTGGGACAAAGCGGACGTTTCCGGCTTCGCCCCAACAAAGAAGATAAAGTGCGATCTGACGGAGGCGGTCATACTGGCTCATATTGTTCATGGCGTTGCGCCAACGATTGAGGGCACTGTCAAGGTGTTTTGACCCAGCAGTTTTGACAGAACCACCTTTGACACTTCTGAGGCGTTGAAGGCCAGGATTCTGAGATTGACCAACCGCATCGTCAAGATTGAGTTGGGCAGCGAAATACCACTTGCGATAGTTTGCATGTTGACCGCCAATGTAGTCTGCATGGAGGGTGAGAAGGGCCTGATGTGGACTCATCCGGGACGCCCTCGAGTCAAGCTGTTGCATGAGAAAATCAAACTAGAAAGATATGAGGAGTAGAATGGAGGGGTACTATGCCACGGACCATGTTGCGCATGGAGTCACGCTGGAAACCAAACTTTTGGGTGAGATCGAGGAAGATGTCCTCTATCTCTTCCATGGAGATTGGGATTTGCTTGTCGGGGGCCCAGGCAGGGTAAGGATGCGCGCCTTGACCAGGGTCACCAAAAGGGGAGCCATAGGGCTGGCTGACTTGGGAGCTGATGGACGGGGCGTACGAGCGGGGGCCATGACCGGCATCTGAAGGCGAGTCGGCTGCTGGATGGAGATGAGGTGGGAAGGAGAAGGGGGGAACGAACGAACGGTTGTAAGCGTTGGGGTCGTAGTAGTTGTGGTTGCCGGCAAGTCTGGTTGTGCTCGCGTACGGCGAGGCGGTCTCAGAGTCGTTGTCGTAGTCCTGGCGGATAGGCTGTGGGTGTGGGTACGGATGGCCAGGCGGGTGGGCCATGTCAAACGAGCGGTGGTGGTGGTGAAAACGAACGAAGGGTCAAAGTCAACGCCAGCGAGGAGGATCCGGTCGGTGTCAAAGTCTCGATTTGCGTGCGAACAAGCGCTTTGCAAGCCACCCTTTAAACGAGTCACATCCGCTCTCCAACGTCGCACACAGCGAGCTCGCCATGTCCCCCGCCGTCCCTCCCCTCGCCTTCTTCTGCATCGCCGTCCTTGCCCGTTTCCCTGACCACCTCCACCACTTCCACCATCGCCGCATCCCCGCCTCCTCCGCCCTCCTTGACGCGCTCCCCGACACCCGCGACCCGTGTCTCTGGGCCACCCTCGCCCAGCTTGTCCATCCCCTCCCCTCCCATCGCCATGATCACGACCTCCCCCTCTCACACCCCGATCTCCTCCTCCTCCAAAGAATACCAGACTCGCCCGACTTCTCCCTTGTCACCCTCCTTTCACTCCCAAATTGCGCCCAGCTGCGCGACGACGACATCGCCAACCTGCGTGCTCTCCACCGGCTGACTGCCCTTGATCTCCGTGGCTGCTCCATCTCCTCCTACGCACTCACCGCCCTTGCCCGCAGCCTTTCCGCGTCCTCGGACAACAGGACAGGTACATGGGCTCTCAGGTTGCTCTCTCTTCACGGCTGCCCCAACATTGATGATGACGCCCTCTCTGCCCTTCCCGAGTTCCCGCTTCTCTCTGCAGTCGGTTTGTCTCTGCCCACTCTACCCTTGTCCGAGCCGACACAGCTCCCGTAGACCTGCGCTTCACCCGTTGCACCCCAGTCGCAGTCAACGCGCACCTCTCCTCCCTTGGCTTCCGCCCCTCTGGTAATAGTTCCCTTTTTCACCCTGCCCCTCCCTCCCTGGCCCTCTGCACCCTCGAAAAGGCTGCACTCACTGCATCGGTTCCCATATCGCTGTATTCCTGCCCTCCACAGTCCGTGTTTCGCGTACACGTCGAAGATCTTGGTCGTCTGCCGCCTCGCCCAAAGAATGCTGTCCCCACCGATAGCTCAAATATGTCTCAGACGGCTATTCGGACCACATCGTCCGCTGAAGGCACTGTAGTTTTTGTTCCACCTCTCCAGAAACCTGCTAAGAAGGAACTGCTTTGTGTCCCCAATCCATGTGTACCTGCTGCTACCCCTACCTCCCCTCTGGTTAACCGACTGACACGCTCCGACTTCGACTCCAATGTTTCCTCGTTCTACAAGGATGCACCAACGCGTAACAGGCGCTCCACGACAAGCATTCTGCCGCTATCCGCACAAGCAGTACAATCCGCTGAACGTGGCAAGTTGGATCCACTGGCCGTTGCTCGATCGCCGCCCCCATGGAAGATTCTGGATGACTACAGTCCTCGTGCTCCACCCAACCCCAACGTCATCGCAGCTTGCTACCAGGGTACCTCAGACAATCTTCAGGATTCACTGCGGAAACGACTGGCTACCCGTTGGTTGGGCCAGGTGCTGGACAATCCCCTCAGAGTCGATCACGCTCGCTTACACAAGCGCGGCTCGGACACTATGCCAGGTATGGTACGCCACTTCACAAGTAAACGACCCAAAATTGAGAGCGAGTTTGCGCTGGCAAGAACACGAGCGACCATGATCGCTAAGTCACGCAACCCGTTTGTGAGGAGTGCGAGGTCGATGTTTGCAGAGGATGGCGCAAACGAACCACCAGTGTCGGCGCATGAATTCTCGAGGGAGGCAGAACCTGATAAGCAATTGCGTGTTTGTCGTTCCCTCCCGCCCGAAACAGTGCGACTGCAAGGGACAGAGACCGAAAGGACGTCCAAGGCATTGAAACCGATTACGATGTTCAAGCCACCGATACTTCCAAGGGGGTTGTTGCCATGCTCACCTCGGCGTGCCTTGAGACCCGAGAGGAAGTTGAGACAGACGAGACTGTCGTTTTCCCGGGAAGATGAAGAGGCTTCGGCTTTGACTTGTAGTACTAGGAGCTAGCTGGCGTAGATCACGTGAATGGACACCAGTGATCGCCTGATTGAGAATGATTAGAATCTTCTTGTCTTGACGATGGACTACTTCTCCAAGTTTTTGAGGACCACCAGCCAACCGTCACCTAAACCGGTGCACGACCACGCTGCTAGATTCAATGATTCATGGAATGTCATCAAGGTCTGTCTATCGACTCATTTGTGCTTTCCCGACTGTTTTACATCATGAGCAGACCACGCTTGAACATCCAGATGAACGACAGCTCATGAAAGGTATCGAGGCGACTGATGTCCCAGTTCATCTCCAGTCGATGGTCGATTCTCTCGTATGGGAATCGTCCCGGACGGAGCAGGGGTCCGTACACTCCTTCCCTACCTCGCGTTCCCTGTCGTTTACTCTCATCAAGTGGAACAGGCGCCTGTCTGGAGTACCTTCTAAAGAACGGTCAGGCCCTGGCACATCCACAGTAGGATCCCTAACACTCGCCCCCAGACGTGTTGGGAGTACTTGTTCGTCTTAGTGAGCCAGATCGCCCATCGGGAGTACAAGCAGAGGTTCTCCGGGCTGTACAGAACATGGTCGTTCTCATGGACGAACAATTTCTCGTCCACTCGGCTATCCACAGAGCTGTCCTCAGGCTTCTCCGCAATTGTGTTGGAGACGACTTGCAGGAACAATTGGACGGTCGTAATAAAGTCATGGGGGCTGCCAAAAACGCTGTGCGGAGTCGGCCTTCAGAATACGAATTAGATCGTGAGGCTTACATGTATGAGCATGGCTCGAAGTTCACACACATTGCACAGTGGTCAATCTGCTCTGCATACTGTGCAGTCGCATCCGCACCCATCGGGAACTCCTCATGATATTCTTTCATGATAAACACTGGTACCGCTCAGAGCCTCTATTCGTAGTGGAGGAAGAGGATGAAGATGAAGATGAAGGAAGCGAGGACGTG
Source organism: Boletellus emodensis (assembly GCA_038089935.1). NCBI lineage: Eukaryota > Fungi > Basidiomycota > Agaricomycetes > Boletales > Boletaceae > Boletellus > Boletellus emodensis. The sequence continues at coordinate 136,899 of JBBPLU010000009.1, forward strand.
GACGAGTGGTGTCCGGAGAAAACTGGAGATGGTCCAAGGGGCGACTCCCCAGCCCCATCACAAATGACCAAAACATCTTCTGCGCGAAAGCCAGAGTATGAGTTCCTCTTATTCAATTATCTTCTCCGCTTCGTGCACAGAGAAGGCCAAATTGGTGATTTTGCTCGTGCTGGGCTCCTTTTCTTGATGGATGTGGCCATGTCTCCGGGAGACCCTGACCACGCACAAAGGGAAGCGGGATCCGATCAGATGGCTGGAGATCCGACCACGGATGCAGCACTCGCCCTTGCGGAGTACATCGTGGACGGTGATTTCTCCGATGTTCTTGGTGCAGGCTTAAGCGCGGTTTATTCATTACTACCTTCAAAACTCGAGATCCGTTCTCCGGTGAGTCAAGACAACAGTCCAACCGGAATGGTCCTTGGCAGCACCGGACCAGCAACTGAAAGGGAAAAGGAAGACGCAGAGGCTCATGCAGACAATAACCGTGCGATCGGACTCGAGGAGTCTACCAACTCCGATTTCAGGGCACGTCTGGATCACTTCCTCAAACTTCTTGAGTTCCTCCAGGACATCATCCGGCGAAATACAAATCGCGGTCCCACAGATAATAAGCTTGATGCACCAGGATTTGATGGCACTTCCATCGTGCAGTCTATCCTCGACGCTGTCCGCAGAATATTCCTAGAAAACGTACTGTATCCTTCCATCCTCGAGTGCTCAGACCAAGATGGCAGCGCTGTTGCTGTTGTGTCCTACATTGACATCATGATACGAACCCTCGAAGACGGCCAGCTATCGGACCTCCTTGTCGACTTTCTTATGAGCGAAGACAGCGAAGACATTGGCAAACCACACCATCGGTTCCACGGAATGCTCAATCTCAGTGGCAACATGCCACCCAGGTCTCGTTCCAGCAGCGTTACGGACAAGACAGCGAAGATACACCATCGTAAGAGCAGCGCAATGTTGTTGTTGGAAATGGAAGTTCCGGACTCGAGACGTCAGTCGGAATACTTCACCACCATGGCTCGTTTCACCATGAAAGATCTTGTATTTTCCAATCTCCACTCACAGAATCAAGCTACCGTGACGGCGGTTCTCCAGCTTTTCCAAACGATGCTTGCACGGCGGTGTCGTGTTTGCGTGGACGGACTCATCCTAGTCATTCCTTCCACGAGTGCAACTAGTTATCCGGAGCCTGTTATGGCCACACCTTTTATTCCTCCAAAGGCGTCAGGAGAAGAAAGTGACGATGAAGAGTTTGTTTATCCTGGGGCGGAAACTGAGCCTGGCAGTTCTCTGCCACCTCTTCCGACATATCTACAGCCAGAGACGACGATCTCTACCCACGAGCGCGAGATGGGTCTTTACCTTACTCTCGTGTCTCGCATCGACCCATCACACAGCGATGACGCCTTTAGCACGGGGTACGACCATTATTTGCGTGACGCGCTTATCTCTATACAAAGCCATTCCTGTTTTCATATAAGTCCCGACGAGGACCTCGAATTCCGGTCGAAACAGAGACACAGATTGAACGTCAAAGATCCGATTCTTTCTCTCATTTTGGACTCTTTGCGCAAATTCTTTTCCAACTCACCAAGGACGAATATTTCACTGACAGGTGTATTGGCGGAGCTGGCGCTATGCCCTGACAGGTCCATTGCAGGGTGGCTCACGTGCCATACGAGCGACGCTTCGAAGCCCGAACTAGTGTTGGATAGTGTCCAACTGGAGGACGCGCAAGACGATGACTCCGTCGATTTCGAGGTCGATGAAAAGCTGGCCACCGAAACCAATATCCTTCCTGCAACTCGGCTTGATGAGAACTCACGTCCGATCGTCCATACGATCTTCCAGAGCCTCGTTGGCCAACTTGAGCGTTATCGCCAATTCGTGGACAGCTTCGACAAGTACCTGCTCGAACGTCGACAAGGCCTGTTATTTTCAGAGAACCTGACGGACGCGCTGACACTTGTTCTCGAGCCATCAGTGAACTTGGCACCTGCAAACACATTTTCTACCTCAGTGTCACGCTCGAACCCATCGGACACAAGCGTACAACGGCCAAAGCCCAAGCCCAAGACATCTTCATCACTAGTTTCGTTTCTTACTCCAAGGAAGAACAAGTCAAAGACACAAGTACCTGCGGAAGCCCAGCCACCACCTCGAGATGCTGGTAAGATTGCCGAGTCAAGACCTTTCGTCACCCATTATCAGCAGACCCGAGACATTGTCGTCGAGTCATACGTCGTGCCGCCCCCTTTTGAACCGTCTAGCCTGTGGGTACCGACCCGAACGTCCAGTCGGGGACCCGAAGAGGAAGACGTACTCCTAGTTGGGGGCCAGTGGGGAGGGGAGACTGCTAATAGCCCCAAGGGGACAGATGACTGCATGGACCATTCGCCCACTCACATTACTTTGTCCCATCTGTTGGACAATGTAGTCATCCTGGAGGAATGTATCAAGGAGCTAGTTGCCATCGTTGAAGCGCGACGGAGTTTGGGTATCGATTCCCTGAGATATGTATAACAGATTGAAAACGAATCACATACTAGGATTACACACAAGGATGTCATCTACTGGTCACTGCAAGTGACACGAAATGCAAGAGACGTGGTATGACAGTCGAACAGAAAGACACAAGTGGGAGTTTGTTTATGCCTTCTTGGCCCGAGTTCCTCTCTTGCTTCCCGACGCCTTTGCCCTCCCCGACGCGGGTTTGGATCCGTTTTCAAACTTCTCCGCGACAGTTTTGGGTAGGGCAGACCGGAACTTCTTTGGAGGAAGCTCTGTTTCTGCAGAGTTATCGGGCTTGGTAGCCCTTTTCCGCTTTCTTCCCTTTGCGCCTCTCTCGTCTGCAGCCTCGTTGTCATCCATGTCCATGTACTTCGCAGCCAAATTATCTAAGAAACCACTCCTGGCTTTCTGCCGTTGAAGGATGAGGGCTTGGAGGGCTGAGACATCTTCCTCATCACCAACATCGTCCTTGCGCTTCCCCTTTCCCTTGCGCGCGTCAACTTTGCCTGAACCATAGAACTCGTCCCAAACGCCCAGTTCCTCAGCCAATTCCTCTGCTTCCTTGGCCTCTTTCGCGGCTTGCTTCTTTCGGACGAGTTTGGCTTTCTCGTCCCTGGACGTGGACTGCCACAGAGGTAGGTTGCGTAGCTCCTCCTGAGCTATGAGCTTGGATAAGATGGAAATAAAACGTGGCTCGTCGTCTGCGGTCGAGTGCGGGACGTGTTTCACAATCTCACCAAGGGATCCCTCGGTTTCGTGGTATGCCCTGATGAGATCATGTACCTCCTCTGGAGAACCTAAGGACGGAAGGCGTGAGGTTAGCGCAAAGTGTTGTCTGTCTTGTAACTACCTTGGTATTCCTTCTTCATTTCGTCGAGTCTGCCACGGGTGACGCGGTCGAAGAGGTCTCGGAAGTATGCATCCCATCCACCATCGTCACCAGGGTCAAGGAGACCCTCGCCGGTTGTGCCTGTCTTGTCGTACTTTCTGCGCCGATTTTCGTCGCCGAGGACAGCGTAGGCAAAGCCTATCTGCTGGAAGCGCTTCAATGCGCGTGCACGCTCGTGTTCGGACGAGTTCGCATGTTTGTCCGGGTGGCATAAAAGGGCGAGTTTTCTGTAAGCTTTCTTGACGTCTTCCTGGGACGCACCGGACCCAAGTTCGAGGACGCCGTACAGGTCGACGTTGTCCTCGCCAGGGAACATCTGCGACAAGCCCGAGTCCTCTTCCATCGTGGCAGCGCTGGAGCCACGAGTGCGGTGGTGTGACCGAGCTTGTGACGCGTCGTGTCTGGCCAACGAGCGGTCCTCAGTTCATCGAGGCACCCTGCTGGACCTTTGAGCATCCTCACAGTGTCTACTCACTGTCACCATATCTCCTTGGGAGCCTCAGATCAATCTCGTGCTTCAGACTCGGGAAACTGCCTTGATTCTACTCGTTCTGCTCTTCCACCACGATCCGTACTGTTGGATGGTACCAGAACTTATGACCGTAGGTGCCAGAGCCCCAGGCATGACGTCTCGTAGAGATTATGTTGATACTCATGTTTCGACAAGATGGTCTCTGACAGCATCCCGAAATCTGAAGGCCTCACTCCCATAGACACAGTGAAATGTATCTCGAACATGTCCGATACGCCAGAGTCAAATGGCAGTGCTGATCTACTTCGAAAGGTGCTGGAAACACCCTCCACGAGGTGCCTCGTTTCCCTCCATTGCTGGTATTCTTCCCTATGATCGATCCGTCACCCAGCGATGTTAATATCGCGACTCTAGTCCTTGAGCGATCATCATTTGTTCTTCTTGACTTCATAAGAACTCGGAGGTATCGATTCAAGATGTATGGACCAATAATTAAAAGATGCGATACCCGCACATTAGATGTGAAGCGTACATACAAAATCCGAAAAGATAACTGGGGCTACCCCACGGGCGCAGCGCGTAAAAGGGATATCAACCGTCGTCCTCGTGAAATATATCCAAAGATGTTCGTGACGGGCTAGTTGCCTTTCAATACCGACCGTGAAGGAAGAAAGATCATTCGATCGATATCTGCGGCTGGAGTGGAGAGCCAGCAAAGTATGCTGATTGTCGCTCGGCCATACCTCCTGGTGTTTTCGGCGAGGATGAGTATTGTTGGTTCGCATTTATATCTGAGAATGGAAGAGTTAATCACCCATTTTCAACGTATCTGGAAGTTGCTGCCGGACAGGCTTATAGAACTGACCATGAGTCTTGGAGCCGTGCAAACCCTTATCGAAGTCGTAGAAACACTTGAGACCGACCAGGAAGGTGGCCAACAAAAGTAAGAACGCGACGACCGCTGCAGGTAGCAAACCATTCAGTAAAGGTCGTCGAAGATAATAAGCTCACCGACTGAAAACGGTCAAGGTTGCACGGGTCGTGATATATGCATCTTCGGAGGACGGTAGATAAAAGCGGACCAGTTTGTAGACTACCATCGAAGCAATGTTAGCGAACAGAAACAAACTTGAAGTTTGTACTTACCGACTGCAGCAGTAAGCCAAGTACTTCGAGTTAGTCAACTAGCTACAGATGTGGAAGACATCCTTACAGTAAGTCATGCATGGGATCATCAATGCCAGTGCTATTGACATCATCCTAAACATAACTTGGTCAACGAAGCTGGACAGTAATATGCAGAAGTCGCACCACTTGATTTCTCGCTGAACAGCATAGGCGCACCCGGCTATCAAGAAAAGGACCACTGGAATAGCGGCAATGGTGATTCCAAACTCGGCAGAATCGGCGTGAAGGACCACGATAAGGAGCTGTTGACACGTCATTAGTGCCCAGGTGATAGGAAGGTAAGGGAGGAACTGCACACCTGCATAGTGACACCGACGAAGCAGAAAAAGTCGAACTTGAGAAGACAAATGAAGATTTGGTAGAACTGGTACATTGCTATTTCATGTACGGTGAGCGAATGGTACGAACCGGCGATATAGAGGTTACCAACACTTCAACTTGGGGCTTGCCCCGACGACATGAAATATGACCCATCTAAAAGCAATAAAGTCACAGGAACTCGATCAGCAACGATGAGCTCACCCAAATTCTCCATAAAGTTGCTTGATCCAGAATATCAAAAAAAGCCATGACGCAGCCACGATGCAGGGCACCACTATGAGGAAAGGCTCTACTTTGCGCCAAAGCCATTCAGTATCATCTTGACACTGTGGCAAAGAGCAGGGCACAAGCGCCACCCTTGTCTCGTGGACCTGAAGAGCAGAAAAGACTATAAGAGCAGCATGAAACACTAGAGAATGTTGTCAGTCAATGAGAACCACGCATTTGGCGGGGGCAATACATATAATGCCTAGCAGCTGAATGATGTTTCTCAATCGTAAGGCATCATAAGCCATGAAAATTTCGAACAACCTGAAAGCCTATATAAGCAGGCGTTCGAGGGGAGCTGGAATAGAGATTACTCGGCCAGAATGAAGAGAGCGAGATAACAGGGCAAGGTCTGGTGAGCCGTGAGCTTTTTAGCAATGTAGAATCTCGCACTCAAATACCTTGTAACGACCCAAGTCAAAAGCATCGCCGAGGTGTGCATGTACCTGTAGGAGATGACTCTACCGTCCGAGGTGTCACCTAGAGAAGTTGCTCACGATTCCGAAGGTGGAGCCAACCATCGCGATGACTATCAGCGCCTCTGGAACACAAATTAGCATTGATAATTTCGATGAGTTGTTCACTCACGAGCTGTGACTGCGATGGGCGCGAAAGTGAAATCGTGGCTCGTGAGAGGTAAGAACTGGCGCAAGTGTTAGACATACTGGTGATAATGAAAGCACGTTGAGCTCGTGTGCCCAGCAAGGGTTCCACCGCCATCCTGGACGAAGGAAGCAAGCCTGAAGACTGGGCAATGTGATGACTGAAGCCTGAAAGCTTTTTGTGTCGTACAGCCAAGTGCTAGAGTGGCTGTGCTAGACTAAAGTCAGCGCAGCAACGGCACTGCTACTCCCTCCGCCAGCCCTCAAAATTCGTCCCCTCTCAACACGCTCTCTTTTACGCCCCGCGCAACGAACAGCTCCTCCCTCCACAACGCCCGCACGCTTTCTGACATCCGTCGGGCCCAGCCGTCCCTATCTCGCCCTCGAGCACCTATCGCCACGCGTTCAGATCCCTCGGCCCTCTTGATGACCATGTCGCACAGAAGCACAACCGTCTTCCTCCAGCACTGTTCGTTCTCGCAAGAAACCAGAAGCCGTTTCCCCGTGACGACGTCTCTCCATGATCGAATGGCATCTTCGTCCGCACAGCCAGTAGCGGCAACAAGATGGTATAGCCGTAAGGCGGTGATCAGCCGCCAAGATGGCTGAGCGCTGTCCGAGGCCGAATGCAGCGTCCAACCACTTTGCGAAGCTTCAGAATCACGACCAGTCGCTACCGAATGGAGACTCACCCCCAATAGCCCTCGGCAACTAATGCAACTTTGACAGCCTTGCGAAGATGCACGTCTTTGAAGACACACTTTTCGACCAAATCTTGCACATCCACCTCTCCGTCTGGAGAAGGCCCGTTTTCGGACGAGACGTTCACGAAGCCATATTCCACGAACAATGTTTTATTCGAATGCGATCCATACCTCAGAAGGATTTCATCTTCCACCTGTATCTTTACATTGTCCGGCGAGACGAATTTGAGTCCGTCACCAATCGAACTTGTGGGGGCAGTGTTCCGGATCTCAGAGTTTGTTGGGGCAGGGATCATACACGCTTGACCAGAAGTGTGGTTGGCCAGGTCGACAATAGGACACATGGTTACATTTTCCGGGTCTGACTTGGCATGCTTTAAGCGGTAGTAGATACTCCGGGTGTTCACTGGCGTGAAATGAAACATCTGCAGGTTTACCCGAATGCGAAACAAGATTACCATTAAGCCAAGCCCATAAAAAGTTCATGATTACATCGAATGTTTCGACATTTCTCAACGGCTCTCGGGCCCTGAGAACTACCCGCGGTATCTCCTGCTACAACTCGACGAGTTATTAGTACGGCGAGTTGGCAGATTGTATGCTTACGAGGACAGTTTGCACCTTACACCAATCGTCCCAGAAGCGAACGTGGAGGTGATGCAACGCCGCTAACACGCTCGGAGGGAGACGATCCAGCAGAGAGATCTGCAGGTCGTCGGCCTTGTTGAGTCGTGATAGGGCGAGCCAAGTGAGAGGATGACTATCAAAGTCCCTGGGGAGGATGGATATGTAGGGGCCAAAGGAAGGGTCTGTGCTGTCCTCGTCGGCCTTGGGGCGCCATATAAACAAGTGCATCGAGATCAACTGCGCTGCAGTCAATGCATGTATGTCGGGAGGATAGAGCCGTTTCAGCGTCATCTTGTTCAACTGCGCTTTCGGCGGGACCACCAAGAGGAGACTTCCGGGCTGATTTCACTTGTGCAGCTCGCTGTCAGTGGTGGGCTATGAGCTGGTGCTCACCGTGTAGGCACTGCGTGCAAAAAGGCCGTTGCCAGCTGTGTGCAGCTCCACGTCAACTATGTCGGATGAGTGACTGCCTGTTACTCAACCAAATGTCGTCTGTCTGCAATCCACGGGAAGATTTTGTGCATGAAAGCCATGGCCCTCGAGCCAAGCAAGTAAATTCCGCCATCTGCGCTGGAGGTCGTCACTGACACTAGGCATGGTTGTGATGGGAGATCACGCGGTAACGCCTGCCACGCCTGATTCTCGTTACCATTCACCTTCCCATTGAACATGTCTGTCTTCAACGCCTCTCGTCTGCTCGGAAAGACCGTCCTCATCACTGGCGCGAGTTCTGGCATTGGCAAGGCGAGTCCCAGGCTGTAAAGGCACTGCGATCAGCTCAACGATCAGTGATCAAGGCCACCGCCATCCTGTTCGCCAAAGTCGGTATAATTTCTACGCGACTCTGCCGATCACGCTCAGGCGCACCTCGGACAGGGTGGTGCGAATGTTATCCTCACTGCACGCCGAGGAGATGCCCTGCAAGACGTAGCAGAGCAATGTGCTGCTGCGCACAAGGCGGTCGGCGTCCAGCAAGGCGGAAAATTCGTTTCCATCGTTCTTGACGTTTCGGACAGAAACCAGATCGCTTCGTTTTTGGAAAAGGTGCCAGCCGACCTCCGCACCATCGACGTTCTCGGTGAGCAACACAGACCCACCCACCGATCCTGATGCATCCTTTGCAGTCAACAACGCGGGCTTTGTCGTCGGGGTTGATCGTGTCGGGAATCTATCGCTGCAGGACATGGAGAGCATGTTTGCCACCAATGTTTTTGGATTAATTGCATTGACCCAATTGCTCATCAAAGGTGATTGTTAGTTCAGCCTATTGTTCTTTTTTTGTCTTATCACTTTCTAGATTTCAGGGAAAGGAGGACAGGTCATGTTATCAACCTCGGTTCCGTCGCTGGAAGAGAGCCGTACGTTGGCGGTAGTGTTTATTGCGCAACGAAGTATGCGGTTAATGCGTTCACTGGTGCATTGATGAGGGAGCTCGTCGACACCCCTGTCAGGGTGACCGAGATCCAGCCCGGTACGCCACGTATTCGGAAGAATATCTCCCGACGCACCGATCACAAGCTATAGGCATGGTTGAGACCGAATTTTCTATCGTACGCTATAAGGGCGATAAATCGTCAGCGGACAAAGTTTACGAGGGTTTGCAACCATGTGAGCACTAAGAATCTGCTCTTCATCTGACCGCTGTTAACTGTTGCGCAAGTGGTTGCCGAAGATATCGCAGAAGAGATCGTCTGGGCAGCGTCCCGCCCGCCCCACGTAAATATCGCTGAGCTTTTTGTCCTTCCAGTGAACCAGGCCTCAGCCACTCTCAACTACCGTGGAACACAACTTTAGAGGTGGTCCGCAATGATAGAGCTGTGATTATGTAGAAATCAGCCGCAATGAGGTCGAAACATGTAAAAATAAGGATACAGCAGCGATATCATCAACAAAGATAAACCACAACCAACTTCTACTTCTTTTTGCTTTTCGACCTCGTTATCTTCGTGGGGATAGGTTCTGGCTCAATGTCGTTATCGTAAAGGTACTTCTTCACTGTGATTTGTTCCATAGCGAGCTCGGGGAGTGGCCGATTGTTAATGTCGACAAGGTTTCCAAGAGGGTCGAGAGGAAGGTTCTGCCACAGGTAGGTAAGTATAGGTTTGCATGGTCTTTCCAAGCCATCTACCTTCGACGTGGGTGCCAAACAGCCCCTCACGACGTCGCTCCTTGGTAAAGGCTTCGGCTTGGAGTCAACTTCATCGAGGTAAACGGCAGTTGACAACCCCCGATGCCACTTGACTTGTTTCACCGATTTGGCCATTCTATCCGTCCCACCGAGCCTGAGGGGTTCTATGTGTTCAGGTCGTTCCGTAGCCTCGTAGTCATCTTCATCTCCAGGGCCTCGGTGGTGTTTCAGTGGCATGGTACAGTCGTTTTCATCATGATCTGCACGTCCATCGAGGGTTACCCCATTGCCCAGTCCCTCGATGTCGCTGGTACCTGGACCTCCGTCGCTCACTTGCGTTCTTCTTTGCGCTCTTTCCCTCCTCCGCGTGTCTCTTTCATCCCGTTGTTTCTGCAGTATTGTTCGTGCCTTAACCGTTGGACTTTCCGGTCTTAGACCTTCCTTCCGGATAACTTCCGTTGCCAGCACTGCCACAGTTTGTTGGTTCTTCGTCGTATTGGACGTAGTCAGCGCCTTCAGCGCAGTAGCACTCATACCCATAAAACCATCACCTTCTGTGCGGGGCTGGGGCTTACGACGAGCTGGAGGTGGTCGTGCTGCGGTTTTGCCGCTGAAGACGTCAAGAACGTATTGTTGTTGTGCCGGCTTGCGAGCACGAGAGGTCCTCCGTGGGCGAGTGACAGACTCACCGTCATTGGTATCTTGGAGGACTGAGGTGTGACTATGTGTGCCGGGTTCCGCCACAAATGCGGCATCATTTTGTGGGGGGTCGGAGGTCTCGTTTTTAGAACACGTAGCAGGGTGCGCGGCAGAAAGTTTTTCTTCAGAAAGTTCTTCATTCGAAAGATCCGAAAGTGAGGATGGAGGCGATAAGGTGGAATCTGGCAGTTCTGCCCGGGCAAGATTTGCCTTTACTGGCGCATACCGTGCGGATAACATGCCATCTACTACTTTGCGAAACTTAATTGGCTGGGTAACCTTCGGCAGGCTTGGTTCCGAAGGCGGCGGGACCTGGGAGAGGACTTTGGTAGACGTCGGAGCATACTTCTTACTGAGAATCCCTGGCACAACTTGGCGCATCATAATGGGATAGGAGCTGGAAGACGTTGCCTCTGCGCCTCGTTTCCGTTTGAGTGATCCAACCAAAAGTAGATCTCTCGCGGGTTGGGTATCAGACACTTCCTTCTCGGTTTTCCCTGCCGCGTGGTCCTCGCAGGCAAGCCGAAACAGTGGGGCTTTCTGTGGCCAATATTTTATCATACAGAAAACCAGGAAAGCGGAACGGGCCACTCACGGGAGTACCGACTGGGTGGGCCGTTGTACCTGTTGTGGCTTTTCCTTGTTTAGATGGGGGCCTTGCATATGGTTTGTTGCCGATTCGTGGGATACGACTATTTCCGGTTGGTTGTCTCAATTGAGACATAGAACCCTGTACGAGCTTGCTCAGGGCAGCATCGGCCTCCGCATTTCCTATACCTACAGTTTCCTTTTCCTCGGGAATGGACGGCGGAAGATCGCTAGTCGATTCCTGGATGGGAGCAAGGGGGAAAGGGAGCTTGGCACTGGATCTGGGGGGAATAGGAAGAGTCGAAAAGACGGATGATTTAAACCTTTCATGACCATCAGGTTTTGAAATCGCGGGGCAGGGCTCAACGGATCGACTGCGAGTAAGGATAGATCCCAGAGGGCGTGGTTCTACGGTTGTGCTTCTAGCGCGGAGACTGGTTCGCATGGGAGAACTCTGGGACTGACCCCCCCGTCCTGGGGAGGTCGCCATGTCTGTAACAGGTATCCGCTTCGCTGGGCTGCGAGATGGGTCATCAAGAGCTGGTCGTGCAAAGACAAGGCCCCTTATCATTGGAAAGCGCCCCATCTGAAAAGGATCTAGCCCAGTAGATGGCCGTAGTATTTTCTGGGACGAAGAGGTTGCGCATGCAGGAACAGATTCAATAGGCACTCTTCGCGCAGGGGTACGACAAACGTCATCGGCTCCGGACAAGGAAGTCATCTTCCGAGCACTACTGCTGGCTCGTACTGGTGTAGGAGCAACGATTGGCCGTTTGACGATTGACAAAGAACCACTGGGACGCGTTACAGGTGACTGCGGTGCCTTGGACGGCGTTGCTGGCAAGTGTTTCATGCAGGCGGATTCCACGGGTAGAATGGTCTGGTCGATTGGTTCTGGGGGTGCTCGAGGAGGGTGGGAAAGAAGAGTGCTCTGTCTCTGGTGAAAGTTGGCGTCGTCTTCGTTTGTGTTCTCACTTTCACAGTTCTCTTTTGAAACAGGGAGGTCGTCGTCCGCCGTAGATAAGCGTTCTCCTCCATGATCTTGTCCACAGGAGACTGTCGTCCTGGGGGGTGATGAAGTCTTAACACCCTTGCTTGATGGCAGTGATGAAGGAGTCATATCAGGAACGATAAGCGGAGATTCGCAGCAGTTCTGTCGTCCATGACTTGGCAAAGACTCCCCCGTGTGGATAAGCAGGTCACGAGATACAACAGTCTGTGTGGAAGATGAACTGGGGACCTCAAAATTAAAACCAGTCGCGGTTATTAACTTGCCACATAATCCGGGAGTAAGTTGAGAATATGAATTAGTTCCAACATCCTTCGCAGAGAAAGCAAGCTCACATACATGCTGTGGTGATCGCGAAGGAAGGTCATTAACTAGATATTGGGTGGAAGGCAAAGGTAATGTGTCGGCGGATACCTGATCCGTGCTTTGCATGGCCGTGAGTGGAACAGATGGTGAACAAGATCCAGATGAGATGAAACCACGTGGGGGAAGGGTGTTTGACCTTAATGTACCTAGTCGATCACCCGAAGCTGGGGTTGAGAGGTTGGGTGAAGGATCAAATGGGGAGCCCGAAAGCTGGTTCAGTCGTTCCAAAAGATTTATGGGGCGGAATGGACTTGGAGGTGCAGACACCCCAGATTGACCCTCTTTCTCGGACACGTAATCAGTGCCAGGATGTGCAACGCCCTGCGGAGGAGGCGAGGGGTTACCGTGGGCTCGTAGGATCCTGTTCGCAAGCACAGTAGAAGGCTCTGGGACATAACAACGGTAAGCAGAACAAGGTCGGATGCGGCGCTACTGACCGTCTGGAGGAAGGATGTCGTTCTCTGGTGTTTGTTCACGAGAAGAGTGAAGAGCGACAGCATTGGCACTCTCAGACTCGTCCTGGTCCAGGGTCCTTATTGGTGGTCGCGGTGGCAGAAAATAAGACGGGCGCGGTGATCGACGGACGGGGGAACCGAGTGCACCCGCTTTCATGATTTGCCGCTGCGCGACGACGGAAGGAGGTGGTCTGTCTGGTGATGGCGACAGGTCGGTACGCCCCTGGCGCAGTGTGTCCGCGCTACATGGGGGTGGAGTGGTGAGGCTGGCGGTGGCCGGGTCCATGGCACGGTAGACAACGTGAGGGCTCTCTGGACGTACACGCCCAGTCCAAGTGTTTGATCGAGACACGCGCCTGGAGGCACGTGACCAATACATGTTGATATGGACAACTACAGGTACAATAAAGATCTACTTCAGACGAGGAAATCCAAAGAACAAGCCCTAGTTGGTGGTGCCTCGCCAAACGACACGGGAGGACGATAACTCTTGAATATGCGCCAAGTCGACCCATACGCTAAAGCGCTGTGCAACATCCCTGCTTAGAGGAGTGATGGCTTCCTCGAGGAAGGAGAGGCGGAATCTGGTGAGACAAGCTGTGAAGGAGGGCACTCTGTCGCAGATTTCAGCTGGAAGCGATGAAATTTAGCGACATCCTATTCCAATCAATGCAAACGGACCTGAAGGTTTTCCTTGGCCAGCAGCTCAATTGCCCTCGTCTGCCTGTCCATCTGCATCTTCATGTCTTCAAGTACAATTCTTAGACTCATTCCAAGGTCCATCTCCTGGGTTGGTACCAGCGACAACGAAGCGGGCCCTCCGTGGTGACGAATCCCCTCAGGTGGCGCATTCATGCCGTTGACAGACGCGGTACTGCGTTCCGGCAAGGTGGTAGTCCTGTCTGCGCCCGTCTCCCTCCGGCTGTCGGTCCATTGACGAGGCTTCGTGGTTCCGTTTTCGTGCAGCCTGTCACCAACTGGTTTCTGCGAACGTGCTATCAATCGAAGCGCGTTATCTCTCTCGTTACCAAGGAGGGTGATCGCCTGTTCCAAACGGGAATCGATAACCTTGGCTATGTCGCCTTCTATCACGGAGAACAACGTCTTCCACAACGTCTCAAGCTCTTCCATGTGATTCTCTAATCGCTCCCTAGTTCGAGTATGGCCAGTTATGACTGTAGCGAGTGCAGGGGTCACTGCCATCGCAGTATCGGGAACGGCTCTCGAAAGCTCCGAGGAGAGTCCAGTGAACGCTTTCAGTTTATCTTCCTCCCGATCCAGAAAGCAAGTGTCCTGGACTATTTCGCTACACAATCTAGTTCACAGATTAGTTATCTTGGATGATGGGAGGAAGCGAAAGCCGACTTTGCAAGACGGTGGAAGGTATCGGAGAGTTTTGTCGTTGCTTTGGGATTATGAGCAGGCGCATATGGAACTGGGCGAGTAGTCTTGTCCGTCTGGGTAGTGTGGCGGGCGTCACCCCGGGAGACGGATCCGTACGAGGCCTAGACAGGTTAGCATCCACGGCGCAAGGATACGACTGATGACTAACTCTTTCGGACAGCCGTGGTCGTTGATTTGGGTATGGATCACCATGATCACTTGGTCTCTTCAGGGAGAATCCTTGCCCAAAAGGACCGTCTCGGTCTCGTGAGTAACTCCAGGAATCAGAATCACGCCTGCGACCACCGTCCCGGGTAGGCCAGTCGCCACGGTCGTGTTCCCGAGTGTCGTCTTTTTGTTTGCATCTGGATAAATCTGTCTGTGGTACCAGTGGCGAGGACCGTTGATGCTGGGGGAGACTACCCGGGGAGAATTGAGGCTTATTCTTGCCCATTGATCTCACGGGCTCGCGATGTCCGGGGGAAGGGGAGTCGTCAGCCCTACGCTTGAGCTTGGACCACTGGTGATCGTTGGGGTGTATGAACCTAGAGGGGGGTTGAGCCCAACATCGTGGCGAGTGAGTAGATACGCGCCGACACTTGCTGCCCTGGGAGCAGTATGGTTTGATCGGATGGCCAGCCTCGTCAAAGTGCTTGTGAACGGGATCTCAGACAATGGGACATGGACCAAGCGGGGCACCTACGCGGCAGCGCTGGGTCTTGTACAGGGACATGATGGCTGTTGCTGTCCTGGCGGGTGACCGTGACCTGTCACCTTCAAGTACTGCTCAGGCTTGCGATCTACCGTGGTAGTTATGTCACCCGAGACAAACATCCGGCACAGCGCCTTGTTCGCTCCCTGTGAGCCAACATGAGCTTTCTCTTCCGCCAGGACTGCACCGCGCGCATCAGATACCCCATCTCCCCTGCGCCTATCCACACCAGGGCGTCGCTGGGCAACGAATCCATCTCTCTTCAAGAATTCGTGGAGGAAAAATGCCCCAGCCTGCGTTCCGAGTTTCATCCCGCATGGTGGCTCCCGAGGTCCTGTAACATAGCGCTCTCTGACGACGCGAAAACTAACGTCCCATCAGTGGCCACCTGCAGACCCTGTACTGCGTCGTCGGTGACTTTTCGCACAGAGACAAGGTGGACTACAAGAGGTGAGAACAATCATCCACCGCCAAACGTCGCTCAGACCAATCATTCAGGACCTTTCTGCGTCTGAGGGACGGCGGAACACTGTCAGTTCTGCGCCGTGTATTCTAGTGCTTATTTGATAGTTCCATTTCGTAGCGGGCTCGACTTTGCTCCGGTGGATGATGGCGACTTGCCGCCTGAGACACCAATCATAGTTGTCATGCACGGACTCACCGGAGGTATCGTCTGCTTTTTTTTTGTCGTGCGCTGACCCTCAGTCGAGGCTTTCCAAGGCTCTTATGAATCGTACGTGAGGGCCATCCTGGCACCCGCCTGTCGGCCTGTCTCACAAGGCGGACTTGGCTATCGTGCGGTGGTTGTTAATTTCCGCGGATGTGCGTGGCATCGCGATTCACCGGCATGTCATTGAAGTTGGCCACTCGTAGGCGCGGGTGTCCCCGTCACAAGCCCCCAGCTGTATTCTGCGGGATACACGGGTGATATACGTCAGGCTGTGTTCCACATATCCAACCAATTTCCGGTTGCGCCCCTGCTAGGACTCGCATTCTCCCTCGGAGCAAATGTGATGACTCGCTACATTGCCGAGGAAGGTGACCATTGCCGCTTTCAGTCTGCATGTGTCCTAGGATGTGTAGGTTGCATTTCCTAGTTCCGGACAGGCGAAATTAACCCATTCCGTCGCACAGCCATGGAATCTGACGGCAAACTGTCTCAAGTAAGCATCTTCCTTGACTCTTTCTAGCGTCTGCTCAGTCCTGGTTAGGCTTGATTCGACATACATCGGACGCCACGTCTACTCTAGGGGAATGGGTCAAAATCTCGTGAACATCCTGAAGAGGCATATCTCCTTCCTGACGCGCGATCCTAACCTTGCTATAGCCGAAGCCGTGGCTCGCGCCTGTGCGTTGAGTTGGCCCACCATCGAAACATTTGATGAGGTGTTTACCAGAATCGGAGGTGGTCCTTCTCCTCCTTGGCCCTTTGCCTCCGCATGTGAATATTACGAGTATGCTTCCAGTCACAAGGTGGTCGAAAATATACGGATACCCTTTCTTTCGATCAATGCTGCGGATGACCCGGTCGTACAGGAAGTTCCAATGGACGCAAAAGAGAACGAGTGGGTCGTGACGGTCCTAACCTCCAATGGTGGACACCTCGGATGGTTTGAATCAGATGGGGGATGGGGCCAGGTGAAGAGGTGGGTATGCACCCCAGTGTTGGAATGGTTGCGTGCCACGGGGGAAGATGCTTGGCAAAATAGACGGAATGTCAAGAAGCTCCAGGAAGTGGACGGACTCTTAACGGAAGAAGGGGCAGAGGAACTTGGCTGCAGAGTTGATGGCGAGGAGCTCATGGTCGCCGGTGCCGAGGTGCAAGCCGGTATCCTAGCGGGCCTATAGATCGCGATTTAGAAGCTAGATTATGGATACAATACATACGATTCCCCTGCTACCTTGTGCTCGTATTGAAAAGAAGACCGTTAATCACTGTCACTAAAGTGCATGCGGTCTTCCTCGTGGTCTTCGTCTCTGTGGGTGCGGTCGTATTGACTAAAATCAACAGAGACGGTCCCCTCCTCCATGAGACTGTCGTCTTCGTGCTCGAGGTTTCTGTTCCGTTCAAACAGTTGACGACCTGTCGATTATGCCCGTCAGAGGGCAGAGGCAGCGAGAATGGATTGCACACCAGTCAAGCGAGTTGCGATCCTCTTGACTTCCTCCCTCTCCCTGGGAGTGAGGGCACGCAACTTCTCTTCTTCATTCCGCAGTCTTTTTTTCAGATTTTCCTTGTCAAAATTGACCTTCCAGGTCTTGAAGGACGCAAGCGTGACAGGAGTTCCGCGGGTGCGTGCCTCTTCCGCCTGCGCGACGGGTCAATGGCATCCTGGGCCGTGGAGTGAAAGGGGAATCTCACTTCGATTTCCAGACGCTCTCTTTCCCGCTCCTCTGCTGCGCGCGCCTCGACACGATTTCCGACCAGACCAGACAGTTGCTCCCTGAGATGTGATACCAACGTGAACGTCATCGCCATCCCCTTGTTTTCTTCGCCCTACAGCACTCAGACGCCCCGCTTTTGGAACGAAAGCCACGACATACCACATCCAAAAGGCTTTTTAACAGTGCAGCGTTCTCTGATTCGTCGAGATCCCCGTCGACAACTTCTAGCTCTAGTTTAGGCAGAACATCGGGATAGCTGTCGGTATAGTTGACTGTTAATTTCAGCTTGACTTTCTTTCACATCCTGATATGAACTCGATTGTGACCGCGAGACTCGACGAGGCGGCTCACATGGTTCTGCGCCATCTAGAGCAGCATCCGGTTCGACATCAATCTCGATCTGTCTGTCCGATACGACTTTGGACGGGTGCTGGGAATGAGCTGGAGGAATAGATATGTGTTGGAGACGAACTTGATAGTTCTGTGGGGTATATGGACTCGAGAACCTGACTGTCTGTGAGTGATGGTGGGGCGAGCGCATGGGGGATGTTACGACCTCGAGCTCTTCCTGCAGGACGGACGACATGGTTCATCCGATACCCGACTCATTGGTTCCGAGGTCGGACTGCCAAGTTTGGTCACAACACATTTTCAACCGGGAACATGTCCTGGCGGTGTCGGCTTGCTGTTCTGCGACGTGTCGTCCCTCTGCTGCCCACCACCCGCACAGGGATGAGCGCTGCTGTGGTCTTGGGTGATGCTCGTCGTGCATCGCGGTTCTCCACCCCGTCGGGCTCGCCCAGGTTCGACGTGAAGAAGATATTCGAACGAGCGCTGGACGTCAAAGGATCGCTGCCGGGGAACATGTCGCCTGCGGACGCGTGGACGGACAAGAGCGATTACCAGAAGCTCCCCCCGCCTCCGGACACATGGACAGGTACGCCCTTTGGTGTGTGGGTTGCCCGACGCCAAACTCTCGACAGGCAGACGGCTCACTGTTCAGGATGGGGATCTGCAGCAAGCCTTTCGGCAACTCAACCTGCGTCTTCGACATAATCAGGTGGCCAAAGAGATCACGCTGACTGTCCGGCACGAAAAGAAGGGGGACAAGAGGGCACGTCTCCGCAGCGAAAGATGGCGAAAGCGGTTCGCAGACGCGGTACGTACGGGCCACCTGCTTTCTTGTGCATGGGGGCCGACTGCGTGTTTCCACAGGTCAGGAAAAAGGTGCAGCTGGTGAGCACGATACGTCGGCGAGGCGGCTAAGCCAAGACCGGGCGGCGGTTCCAAATTGTAGGCTGCAATTCTAATCTGCATTGTCGACGGCCGCTTGTCGCGACCCTGCCTGATTTTCCACGGGTGGGAGCTCTGAGCTTCCTGCGGCATGTTTGCACAGATCGAGCAAGTCCCGTTTCACATGTTCGCCGCGCAGGGCTGAGCCGGAAGTGTGGTGAGGGCCTTGTGAGGTCTGCCGGTGCGCGACGCTGGACTGGGTGCTGACGCCGCGATCGTTGTCTTGTTGATTGGCCTCGTGTTTGTCTTGTAATTCAGTCGCTGACGGGCAACCCTAAGATCCTATCAAGCCAACAAAGCTCCGGTGCATGTGCGAGGCCATAACGTGGCCGGTGACATGGCCGATGTGGTCAGTCGCATCAACGGCACGGACGTTCGCCTACGTATGCAGCAGCGCGAACCGTTCACCTGACCCCAATCTGCTCGCCCGCACCCACGACGCCTCGTGTTCACCACGATGGCCCGCATCCTTCCCTGCGATGCATCGCGTCCGAGTTGGACCCGACCCAAGGACGACCGTCTTGTACGCCGGAGAGATAGTACAAGGGCGCGATTCCGATCAGAGACGCGCTCCTGTGATGCCTACCGGACAAAGGGACCGCGACTGGGTCGTTATCCGTTCGCGTTCCGGCCCAAATTTACGATGTATCTGCCTCGCCTCGCCTGGTCTGTCAATGTGACCGGCGACCACAGGAAATGAGGTTTCCGTGCGCGTTTGTGACACAACCCGCGGAATCCACATAAGATCCATCCACGTATGCTCACCGGACACGACTTATAACCACCCTGGAGCTCGCATTAGCTCAGGCTCCCCCCAACCCGCTTTTTCCTTTCTCTACATGTGCCATAATGTGCGTGCTTTGCCCGCTCCGGGGCCACGGCCTGAGGTGTCGTTCCGTTCCAGATAATCGACGGTCGCTTCCACACCCTTTGTGGGCATTTCGTATCCATGTCGACCCGCGTGCAAGACTGCCTGAGACCCAACTGTCTCTTCAGCAGAAGACATGCCCATCCCGTGGGTGAGCCAGCCTTTCGAGAGCGGCCTGACGAGCGCGTGCTGATCCAAGCCCAAGGATGCAAATCCCAGTTTTGTATCAGGCTGATGGCGTTGCCCGTCAAAAACCCGATCCGCATCAGTCCCACCTTCTGTGCCAGTTGCCAAATCGGTGGGCCGGTTGCGGTGGGAGCCATGAGATCCTAAGGGGGGGGGAGGGGGGTCATCCCCTGGCACAGCACATTGCAGCCGCGCTGGCGCTCGCTGCTGCTCTTGCCCTGTAGTACAGAAGTACCTTAAAATCTTATACGCGTAATGGAGACCTACTATTTCATCGACCTTTTCCGCCGCGTGTCGCATGGGTCCTCACGACCGCTGCACAGCGTCAATCAACACGCGCTCGGCAGCGTCGAGGGTACCCGTCGTGACCGAAACCGGGTGGGTGGGAGCAAGTCAAGTCCTACTCTTTTTGGTTCGTGTTGTACACCCGGCCTGGTCGTAGCCCTCTACATCTTCCCCAATAACCCGATGGCGTCCAGGCCATCGGACAACCTGCGATGCTACATGCAAGAAGCGAGGCTCCCCGCCATGGTGTATCTTCCCCCCCGCGGTGAACCCAGTGGGTCGTTCCACCTCTCTTTGAACGTCCGCCCGGAGCGGTTCCGCAAACTCAGACTCGTGCATACCATCAATGCCGCGCCCTTTGGCGATATCATCTCGGATTGTTCGCATTCATGTCCCTGGACGCGCGCGAGAGCACAGCTGACCACCGGCGTCAGGGGCGGAAGAATTCATACCATGCAAGCCGTTGGGCGTGAGCGACGAGGACGAACGCACCGGAGAGCGTCTGACCGTTCCTTGCGATCCATTCTTCTCCATACCTCCCTTGCCGCTCGTGCACGTCCAGGACATCGAACGGTACGGTTGCTCAGTCACGCTCGACGGTCGCTGGTCTGAACAGAGGTCAAAAGCGTGTTCGTCTGGCTCGATATGTTTCCTTTGGAAAGCATCCGCCGCGTTCTGCACCTCCTGTATGCAGACTCGGAGTCGTGGAAATTCCTTCCCTGTGAAGGAGGGGCTCTTTTGAAGACCTCGACGTGGTCGCACGTCGAACGTGACCAAGGCAAACCGGTATTTTCGCAGAACGCATTGTGTTTGTTCCTGATGCCGCCTTGGGCGTTATCCGCAACGGACCTGCAAGAATTTGCCCAGGGGCAGTCGGTACGTGGCCGCGCGACTCAGTGGGGCCGTCGGGGAGCTGATGGGCCCTAGTTTCCCGATCGCTCTTCGTCGGACTCACAGAGCACTCTTCACGGCAAGGAATGGCTCTGGTGCAAGGTTCCTGCCCATTTCAATGTCTCGACGGGACTGCGCTGATCAGCCGAAAGATCTGGGACACCTGCGTCTCTACTGATTGTCCTTGGTTCGTCGTCACCACCTACACACACTGGGTCTTTGGGGTCTTCTCCGCCGGTGGGTCCTTTTTTCTCTCGCCGAGCGAGCGGGACATTTCTTCTCAACGTGTGACCCAAGGGTGGAGCGCTTCGTTTGTGTCCCCCGTCTATGCGTTTGACTCTCGCATGCCAACCATTCTGGAGATTCTTGCCTTTTGGTTGGTATCTGCCATGGGCTACCCCGGCGGGTTTGTGGTACCCGAGATCCCCCACGAATTGGCGCATCACAAGCAGCTCTTGGTTGCAACGCCACGCGATATCTCTCGCGAAGAGCCTGCCGAAGCACTAGCTGTTATGGTCGGTTGACTGGCAATATATGACCTCGCATTCAGTACGATTTCTTCCTCGTTCTCTCTTCCAAGCTATATTCCGTGTGCGTTGCAAGCACTGGTCGGTCATCAGACTGTTGGTTAGCGGTCAGCACGACTTGAGACGGGTAGCACGTCGATAGCCAGGATCAACACTATGTCAACTACGGGTGCTTCGGTAGTCTAGAGTCCTTCTGCACGATCAATTCCTTTGGCGTAGGTTGAACTTTGCATGGTGACGGGGCAAGGTGCACGCGTACCGTCCTTGCTCTGGTCCACTCGAGTCGCATGGTATCGGTGGTCTGCAAGTCCCTGAGCTGTCGACAAGTCGGGAGTCCCTAACTTTACATGACGCATGGGCCGTCTCACTGTTCAAACGTTCACCAGTGTATCTACAGGATCTGGTCAACATTTGTGGCACGGACACGAGGACCCTGCAAGGTGGACGCGTACGCCGACGAAGCGAGTACCTTTAGCGACCACATGTCTCGTGCGGACCAGTTCAGCTTAGGTCGAGCCGCGGGGCCTTGTGTTGCCCCTCCACCGTCGTCGTCGTGGCACGCGACTCGGAGGGGGTCGTCGAGGGAGACGTATTCCCATGGAATGATTCCGGAGTCAAACTGCTGTTGTTGGCTACCACGGGCGCTGCGGGCAGTAGCTGCGGGAATGGCTCATACAGTCTGGGCCGCGGGGAGTGAGCTGGCGGGGCGATCTGCTTCGGGTCAGGGAGGGGTCGGAGAGGGATTGCGAGGACTGACCGACGTCAGTGAGGAAATATGCATGGTCGTGTGCAGATCTTGAGCCGAGTAAAACTCCAGCATGATACCGAGGGCGTCTGGGTGGTCTGTTCGAGCGGGAAAAACGAGGCGGGGAATGACGTACTGACCTGCCAGATTCTGTAATTCCAGCTCAGAAAATCCGAAATAGTCGACGGCGAAACGAGAAGCGTCTGGGGAGCTGGGCTTGTGTGACGGAGGCGTCGGAAGCGAGGCAGACGGCGGAGATGCGGATATCCGAGCGTCTAGCGAGGGCGAGTGAGGTCCCTCGGCCACACGTTGCGCCAAAACGAAGCATGCTGCCGCGACAATACGAGGCGGGAAAAATACGCAGAGCGGTGTGCGGTATCTGGTGGTGCACATGGGCAGCGCGGCCACGACGGGGAAGAAAGAGCGTACGAGTCGTGTGCCAGGCTCCACGCATAGTCTTGCACTTGGGTGGTCGTATGGTGCGTGTCGAAGACGTCCACCAGGATCGCGTGGGGACTGGTTGTCACGAAATCGAAGCAGAGTGCCTCGAGCAGGGCCTCTTCGGTGAGCAGGATCGCTGTCTGCTGCTGCTCGACCTCCTGGCGGAGCCTGTGAAGAGAGATTTGCGGTTGGGACGGAGGGGTGTACTTGCCACGCTCTCTGCTGGGATGTGCGAGACGTCCGTTCCGGTGATCTTGGACTGGCACACCCTCGCGACGTCACGCAGCTTCCTGCCGCACTCCTCGGTCTTGGTCGCCAAAAAGATGCATGCGGCGGCGACGTCCTGTGGCCCAGAGGGCGTGAGCACCCGGGGACACACGAGGGAAGGGTGCGACCTGTCTGTGGTAGTCCTCCATGGAGAGCCTCATGAAGAAGCGGTGAAACCACGTTGCGGCGGTGAACATTGCGGACGAGGGACTGTGGGGGGGGGATGAGCGAGGAGGGGGGGAAGGGAGGAGAAAGGCTCTGACAGTCCGAGGGAAGAGCCGAGGCGGAACAAGAACTCGACGCCCCTCGCGCGGTCGTAGAGATCTTTTCCGACGGGATAGCCGGACGCGACGACGGTCGGCGTGCGTCGGAGCGCATCGACGGGAAACAGCCACTGCGGCGAGACGGCGTCGGTCATGGTCGCGCGCACGAACGGGTGATCACGTAATCCGACGTCGCCCCCCTCTGCCACACTCGCGCGGATCGCCATAACTTACTCCCATTGCCTCTCCGTACGGACCTCGTTAAATACAAGAACACACAGCTATCCCGCTCGCAGCTCTATTGGCACTCCTGTTGACGACCTCGACCGAGAGCGTCGCGTCGGCTCTACCGAACCTGCCTAGCCTCTGCCCTGCTGTACACAGCGTGGGCAATAGGCATCTATCTGGGGATCTGCACCGTCATCAGCGCTTTGTGACGCCGTGGCTCGGGCTGTGCGCTTACTGTACTGCTGTGGAAACTGTCGGCTGGTCGTCGCGTCAGCTTATCGTCTCAACTGTCTCGCATCGAATCCTCACTATTGCCAGCACGTCTCGGTGCATGCAGGCGGAACACAGGTGCTCGGATGGGTCGAGCTGAACTTGCAATACCGGTTGTCGCACTGGATCTGGTAACCGATGAGCGACAGTTCGTCCTGGGTGGTCATGACCGACCATTTGATCGGGCTGCACCGACGTCTTGGTCAACACGCCCGGCGCGCGAGGAGGTGGACGAACCAGGTCATAAATATGCTTACAACCCTTGTAGGTGTTCTGCACTCTAATCCAAATGCGGATCAGTGGGTCAGCATGGTCAGACGACCACTGGACGGGAGGCGACCCGACCTTCTCCAGTGGCACATACTCAAGGGGGTGGGTGGTGGGGATACTTTGGAAGGGGAGCCACCCATCTCGAGCGCATTTTAAACGCGAAGAAGGCCAATCGAAGAAAATTCGAGACAGGTCAGATCGACTAGATATTGCTGTGTCGTCGATTAGGCATCCGCCCGTTTTTTCTGCTCGGACTATCGCTGAACCTATCTGGTCCAATACGGCAGCATGCCACACGAGGAAGAACCCGCTCGGTGCTCCTCGGGCGGAACTATTTTTCGCTCAGTCCGGCGTCGGGTGCCATGTTTATTTATTTTATTTGGGGGGTCGGAGGAACGAGTGCTTCGCCGGTTTGGGCAGTCCGTCAAAACTCAAAACTGAAAGAGCCAAAACAGTCTCCCTTGCGGTTGGTGCCGATAAGACAGCGTCCCGGCCAACGAGGGCTGGCGACAGCGAGGCGAAGTGATCCTATCGGAGCCGCGTTGCAAATGTCGTGTGCACAGATTTCATGTCGGGACGGCATACGGATGGCTATGTGATTGGTCTGCGCTGGGTGATGACACCTGCTTGTGCGGAACCAAATTCGAACGGTGCCAAATTCGAACGGTGCGGCCCTGAGGCGTGCTGTCCAGCAGCGCCACGGTTAATCTCGACAATCGCCCGTTTCTCAGGGGGGGGGAAAAGAAAAAAGAAAGAGAAAAAGCACCGCTTATCGAAGTCTGATGATTACCGTGGTACTGTGGGCTCCACAGTTTCCCCGCAGGAAGACGCGTGTAAGCTGCAGCGTGTTTTTAAGACGCCGCCTACGGAATGACAAGTCTGTTCCGCCATGGGATTCACTCTCGCTCGCAACACATCCTCAGCCGACAAAAGGTTATCGTAAACGTTGTCGCCCAGCCAGACGACGGCCCGCCGTGGCGTGCGATCATCCCGCAAACATTCCGACGAGATACTGGCTGACTCCCTCAGGGGTAAGGCTGCCGACATCAGAGAACACGAGGGTGATGAGGTCGGGCCTGGATGGGCTCAGCGAACGAGATGCGTTCTGAATTTGATATCGCCTACCTGGTGTAATCCACATCGGGATGGCACGCGATCTGCTCGGGCGTCATGCTCCTGGGGGCCTCACATGACCACGTCCTTGTGCCGTCGGGTGCGACAGGGGAAGAGGACGGGAGCGCGAGCGCGAGGACGCTCGGATTGTGCGTCGGAAGATCGTACTGGGAGAGTGGAAACAGTCGATGGAACTTGTAGCTTCAGACGGGGTGGCGTGAGTGCGAGTCGTGCGAGAACCAGGGGTGGACGCAGCACCTCTCCGCAAGGGCATAGAATGGAATGTTGGCCGCCTTGGCGATGATGGCTATCTGGCTGCTCCCAACAGCATTGATGAGCCCACCGCTCTCGACCACCGCTTCTGAGCCGACGAGCACGAAGTCGACCTTATCCATGACGTATGATACGGCCGAGTCGAGAACGATGGTGCAGGGGATTCCGGCGGCGGAAAGTTCGTGGCAGGTTCGGAGACTGAAAGGCGAGGGGAATGAAATTGAAGCGATAAGACGGTAGCAGGACTAACCCAAGGGCACGAGGTCTCGCTTCTGTGACATAGACCGAGATGCGCTTTCTCTGGTGGGCACGGAGGAGGGTTTTCATGACGACCCTGGAATAGGAATGCGTGAGGATCTTGTTGATGGGGTGAGCGCGAGGGGGGCGGTGAAACACGCGGGGACCCTCACGACTGAATCGTCCTTGATGAATCCGAGGGCAAGGTCAGCTATCTTTTCACGATAGGCAAGGGCTTCTGTGGCGTATTTCTGGCCCTGCTTGACCAGCTCTTTCTTGAGATCGGAGAAACACTGCCAAGGATGAGCAGCGGGGGGGGCATGGGCGGAAGACTGACGTCGGAGTCATGCGGGAACAGGGTGACGAACGCGATGAAGAGCTCGCAGCCGGCGTTGAGGCTGATGGGGTTGGGAGAGCGCCTGCTGAGGACACTCGCGCCGTCGTTGAGGGCCTTGACGAGCTCGAACATGGTCCCGGCTGGACGGACGGTCAGCGGGGGCGCGCGGGGGGGGGGGACGAGGAGGGTACCATCGGATCTGGCGACGAGCTCGGTGAGGGCGAGGATGGCTGCGAGGGGGGGGGAGAGCTGAGGGGGGGGGGGGAGGGGGGGGCGGGGGGGGGGTCGGGGACGGACCTGCTCGTCGGCGCGGATGGCCTGGTAGGATGCCCAGATGTCGAACGGCATGGGCGGTCGTCAAGGAGGGAGGCGACATTTGCGCGGAAGTGGGCCGGAAAAGGCAAGGATTGGGTCCAAAAGGGGGGATATGTGTGCGAAAAAGGCAGGTGAGCTTGTCGTCGAAACACGTTGCACGTCTGGCGGGTCGAAATGGCGACCATAAACGTCGTCGCGCACGGGCCAATTTTAGTGCTCGCACCCACGCCCGCCGTCGTGCCGGTCCCTGAAAAGCCCGGCTGCTGTGGCCCGCGCCGTCCGCGCCCGCCGTCCTCGAGGCCCCCGCGCAGGGATATAAAGCTTGCCCACACGCCCCCGTCCTCGTCCCTCCCCCCATGCAGACGCCCCCCTCGTCCACCGCCCAGGTCGTCTTTTCCAGCGACGTCCGCAACATGGACAGCTGGGCCCGCCGCACCGGCATACCCCTCACCACCGCAGAGGCCCTCGGCACCACCTACGCCCGCGCGCACAAGTGGCTGCTCTCCCTCAAGTCGCAGCTCATACAGCAGCATGGCTGGCAGGAGTCCCTCCCCCCTGACCCCCGCATGCTCTTTTCCATCGAGGCCCCCTCCCCGTGGCGCTCCCCGAGCGGCCTCCCGCTCAGCCCAAAACTGAAGCTCCAGCTCCCGACGCACGCCTCCTCGTTCTTCTCCCCCGAGCGACGCGTCCAGTGGCAGATGGTCTTTCACAGCGACGTGTTCGCAACCCAGCGGCTCATCGTCCAGCCCGTCAGCGACATCCTCAACCTCATCCAGTGTCTCCTCACCGGCCTCGTCACCCTCGTGTACGAGGAACAGCTCCCACAGGGCGTGTACACCACCACCCGCGGCCTGCCCTCCGTCCAGTGGATCAATGCCAACCAGGCTGCCCTCCTCGAGGTCTTTGGCCGCGCCCACTTTAAGCAGCTCTGGAAGGCCTCCAACGACCGCACGACCTCGTTCAAGGTTGACTTTGAGCCCCGCCGACGCTGAGCCGGCCCATTCTCCGTCGTCTCCCCCACACCCTCAGGGGTACATGTCCCCTGCCCCCTTGCTCGGCCGAGGCGGTGCTGTCCGCGCGCTGCATTGAGCGTCGCGCTCTCGTGTATAGTTTGCATCGCGTCGCGTCTGTGATCCGCCGCCTTCTTTCTAGCCCAGTTTGAGCATTGCTTTTATTACGCACCCTCGCATAATTCTTGACACCCAAGAGTAGATCGTCGCTTTGACTGTCGCCATGACGCTAATCCGCTTTATCCTCCGTTGGCACCAGTTTAATGTCTCTAGCATACGCCTAGTTGCCTAGACCCTTGTAACGCCCCCGTCGACCCTCGGCCCTTGGGGGTGCGCTGAGTAGGACGCGTGTCCGTGCCCTGCGACCTCGACGGCCAGCGGTTGGACATGCGTGACGTGCGAGGTCGACGTCCGAGTGCGTTCCCACAGCGCCTGCGTCCGTCCGCGATGAGTGCCAGCGCCCAGCCCGTCGTCCCGTGCCAGAGCCCCCTCTGTCCGCACGGAAACCCGCCCTCCCGTCTCGAGTGTCCGACGTGCAGCAAGTGCGTCGCCAGCAGCACCCCGCCCCCCCCGCTCACCCCCTTCCCGTCCAGGCTGGGCATCCGCGGCTCCTTTTTCTGCGGCCAAGACTGCTTCAAGGCAAACTGTGAGCACGTCCCCCGCCCCCCCCCCGCCCCGCCCCTCGCTCACCCGCCCGCTCGCAGGGGTACTTTTCTCCCCGCCCCGCCCCTCCCCGCCCCTCACCCCACCCACCAGAAATCACACAAGGTCATCCACGAGCTCGCGCGTCCTCCCGCCCCAGGCAAGCCTTCCGTCGCCCCTTCGCCGGCCAGCCCGCTGAGCCCCCTCTAGACGGCACGTACAACCCATTCCCCAATTACGTCTACTCGGGTGCCCTGCGACCTGTCTATCCCCTTTCTCCCAAGCGTCAAGTCCCCGATCACATACCACGACCGGACTACGCTCAGCGTGACGACGGTCAGCCCGCTCCTTACAGATCTGACTCGTCAGCGAACACGTCTTCGCCCAGGTGTCCCCGTCTCCGAGGTGCGCACCCTGGGACATCCCCCCCGTGTGCTCGGTCAAGATGAGATCGAGAAAATGCGGACCGCATGCCACGTACGTGTCCACTTTCGTTCCCCTCGCTCCCTTGCCACGTCTTCGAATCGCGCATACCACCCCCCTTCTCCCCTCCAGCTGGGCCGACAAGTGCTCGACCTTGCCGCATCCCACGTGCGCCCGGGAATCACCACGGACGAAATCGATGCCATAGTCCATCAGGCCATCATTGATCGCAACGCATACCCGTCCCCGTTGGGCTATCGGAGGTTTCCAAAGTCCGTCTGCACGTACGTACCCCCTCCGTCTCTCGCAGGCACCATCCCGAAGCCAGTCCAGGTCCGTCAACGAGGCCATCTGCCACGGCATCCCCGACCAACGCAAACTGAGGGATGGAGACATCATCAATCTTGGTTGATCTACCCGCCTTTCACCGTGCTTGGCTCGCTCACCCCGTCCTGCAGACATCTCGCTCTATTATCAGGGTAATTCTCGTCGAGGACCCTCCGTTTCGTCTCGTCCGATCACCGTCCCGTAGGCTTCCACAGCGACCTCAACGCCACATACCCTGTCGGAGCCATCGACCGAGACTCGGCGAAACTGATTCAAACGACCCGCGAGTGTCTGGACGCAGCGATAAGGATGTGCAAGCCAGGCGCACTCTTTCGTGATATCGGAAAGGCCATGTCAGTCTCTCTTGCCGCGCACGTCGTCCAACTACCGCTGACCTGGGGGCTAGCGAGCCGATCGCGAGAGCGAATAATTGTGCCGTGGTCCGCACATACACCGGACACGGTGTCAACGACTTGTTCCACACCGCACCCAACATCCCTCATTACGCCAAAAACAAGGCGGTCGGGACCATGAAACCCGGAATGGTGAGCTCGCTTTTCATCGTCTTGGCGTCCCTTCTCGATTGACCATGGGGCCCGTCAGTGTTTCACCATCGAACCAGTGAGCACTGTCGTACGCGAATGCGCGCGTTGCTCACGCGTGTACGCAGATGATCAACTTGGGCACGAATTGGGACACACAGCACTGGGACGACTCGTGGACTGCGACGACGGTCGATGGCAAAAGGAGCGCACAGTTCGAGGAGACCTTGCTGTACGTGGCCGCGTCCTTGGCCCAAGTCCTAGCACTCACCGACCGTGCTGCGATAGCGTAACCGAGGCTGGCGTGGAGGTACTCACGGCAGGGAATGACTTTGTTCTCTAAGGTCCAGTCGCATACAGCGTACTCTAGATGCGAATACGAAACGCTTCCACCTCGCCTTCAAACTCTGTTCAGGCGACGCCAGCCATGTTCATGACCTTGTGCTTGTACACTAGGGGATCGCTGGCTGCTGACGATGCCTTCGGTAGATAGAACTATGGAATACCATAGACACGTTGTCCACACCGCGCGTCTCTTTTTTCTTGTTTTTTTTGTTTCTGCTTTCGCACATTTATCGTCCCTTTCCGACGACACCACCTCCCGCGGTCCCCACGATGTCCGACTCTGAGCCTTACCTGCTCGTTGAAAAGTGCGGTGCTTCACGGGGGAAGCCCATTTATGTGATCACGAAGCACATCCCGTCAGTGGGCACGTCTCGTCGCAGCCATCGCTCGTTTCACAACGTTCCCGTTCATCAGTGCGACGGACACGTACCCCGACCGGACGGTATGTGGTCGACCTCGTCGCTAGCAGGCACGTAGGCTGAGCTGCACAGAGAGAAATCAGGTGCATGGACCTGGGCGCCGAGGCTCTGGGCTCGTTCAAAGCAAAGCAGGGCGGATGCACGCACATACAAGTGAGTTGGTCGGTGCCTCCCGAGCCCAGTGGGTGCACCCGCTCACCGTCGCCCGGGTGCAGTTCTTCAACGAGGCGTCTGGACATCTCAAGTAAGCGCCTTTTCGCTCTCCGTGTATGCTTTGAATGGAATCCCCAAGGTGCACCAATTCTGATTGCGGCATGGAATTCGCCAAGGCAGGCCTCCGGGACAATGCCTACATCCAGATCAAAGGTCTGCCCGTCTGATCAATACCCGTCGCGCCCTCCATCGTCTGGAAGCAAGACCTGGTGTCCCTTCCGCTCACCATGTACATAAACTACCAACACACATCATGCGATTGATACCATAACCATGACACAATGTTCACGTGCGATCGTGCCTACTGATCTCCTCGTTCAGATCCGCTGTCGCATTCGGAAAAGTCGCCTGCCTGTCCACAGTCGCGATGCGTTCCACAGGCACCAAATCAGAAAGACTCTCTCTCCGCTGTCGAGGGCGCATGTGCACTGACTGGCCGTCTGACACCTGGACGCCCGACGAACTAGCTTGCTTGGCGGTCGTCGTCCGGAGCCGCAAAAGATTGGCATAAGAGCCTTGTCGACTACGCGGCTTGCTTCGAGACGCATCTTCGTACGCAGGAAGATATCCGATGACATGATCGTAATCGCCGTGATCCTCCTCGTCAGACTCGTCCAGCGTCGGCGTTTCTGGCCTGCTAAGGTCGTGGCTAGGGGTGCTCCCTCCCCATGCGCTAGTGCCATGTTTGGCGGTGTGGCTCCAACCAAAGAGGCGCTCATCAATCCACGTCTGGCAGGTATTTTCGGTGTTGAATCGTCACGACATAGTGACAGATGCGTACTTACCATGGGATGGATAAGCAAATTTCCTTGCGCGTCCACTTGTCCCACACTGCTCTTTCGCCGCCAAAATCCAGGGTCAGTCGACGGGGGAGCGCTCGCCGGAACCAAAATGCGGAACTGTCAGGGATGAGAAAAAACGGAGCGGATCTACTGCAATGCGACACAGGCGTACCTGATCGAAATCGTCAAACAACCTTGGCCCAAATTCGTTGATCACGTCGACCACCTCGTTCGAAAGACGCAGCCTCATGGCTTTCAACTTGTCGAGGTCTCGTTGTTGCCCGGGAATAAGGGCGACAATAAGAGGCCGGAGGGATCTAGAGAATGCTTTAGTAAACGGCAAAGTCCACAGTCACTCAGAATTCATTCACTTGAAGACATCCACCCCTGCCTCGCCGAATTTAAGAGCAGCATAATTCATGAAAGGAACGGCGCAGATGACGAGGAACGGCGTCCACAGCTTTAACAGCAAAGAAGCCTCCACTTTTACTGCGACAACAGTCGCTAGGATTGCATAAAATGTGTACAGCACCGGAGCGATGCCCAAGGAGATCAAGATCTTCCAAGTCGCAAGCACGTCCCGACCGGCAACCTTGACGACGGAGGCTGCGAGAGCCTCTGCAGCAATTAAGCCTTGACGTCGCTTGTATGGATTCCGTATTGCTCACCTCGGGCCTTCTTTTTCGATATGACAGAGGCAATAATGAAAATGGGGCCATTCAAAATTACACCAGGCAACGCCAACGTAGTCCAAACCATTAACAGTCCAAGGCGATAAAGAAGAAGACCAAGGGTTTTCCAGCCCGCCTTCTTAGCGCGCGGGACCTGAGGTAATCGTATCGTATGATAAGTTATTCGAGAACGGGTACAAAACAATGCATACCTGGTGATCGCGGAGACCTAGATCTCGTAACAGACGATTGTACTTCAGCACGTCATTCCTGAGCTTCTGAACGCGTGGTTCATCCT
Source organism: Boletellus emodensis (assembly GCA_038089935.1). Taxonomy (NCBI): domain Eukaryota; kingdom Fungi; phylum Basidiomycota; class Agaricomycetes; order Boletales; family Boletaceae; genus Boletellus; species Boletellus emodensis. The sequence goes on from JBBPLU010000009.1 coordinate 168,698, forward strand.
TGAAATGTGTATAACCCTCAAGAAACCGTCGATTTAGTTCAACTACTTGACCCAGCGTGAGGTGTTGGCCAGGAGTCTTATAGAGTCGCCGAACAGCTTGTATGAGCTGCAAGACAGATCTCAACAGGAGACAAAATACAAGAGTAAATGGTCGTACCATGAGTGTGTCATAGTCAGGAGCTCTGATAGTCACAGTCTTGAGACCATCGTAGATCAGGTCGAGGAATTTGGCAACTGCCTCACGTTTGCGGCTACCGCCCTCTTTAAACATTTCGACCAGCTCGGCTGGGACGTCCAGTGCGGTCCCGAACTCCACGACAGCACGAGAACGGAAGCGATGTGCATGGAAGTAAGAAAGACCGACCGGGACGATTTTTACTTTGACGCTGGAATCGTTGGCCATGGCACCAAGTGCCATGATGGACACGCCAGCCTTAAGAGGAAGTAAGCTACTGCGATCATGGCTCCCACCTAGAGTCGCGTTAATCAAGTGTAGTGACGGGATGAATCACTATGGACCTTCAGGGAAGATTCCGATACAGCCTCCTTCCTTCAGCCTCTGGTAGACTCCACGGTACATCTCCTGCTGGTCGATAATGGGAAGTGTCTTAAAAGCCAATCCGTTCTGACCCTCTGCCTTGGCATCGGCCAGTTTCTCTCTGATGCGCGCTGTTCCTCTTCCCGTCTCACCTCCAAACTCCCTCTTGATTCGGAGTTCTGTGTCCGAGATGACTTCCACTACCTCGGCCGTCACGGAGTTGACGGCTTTTGGCAGCATAATTTGCATCTTTGGAGTAAATTCAGACTTGAAACGTGTTCCTTCACCGATCACGAGACACGGATCTTCTGCAGACAAGGAAACGAGGCCTGTGCCCGCCTTCGCCTCATCCGCCGCCCGCGCAACAGATACTTTGCAGAGGGTGAGCACACCAACAGCCTCGGGGGATGTCAAGTGCTTACTGCTATCCATCTGGCTGGCGAAGAAGCCAACGGCCTTCCGCTTCATGCTCTTCGCAGCTATCAAGAATGCAACTCGACGTCGAGTTTCCCTGAACACCTCGAGGGTCAGGAGTAGGGGATCGAGAAACTGTAATGATGGTTTTGTGCGCGCGATTACACAGAATATTGAAAGACATGCCTGGTTATGGTGGGGGGCGCCGACGAAGATGACAGGACCATCACGGGGGACGTTGAAAGCGCCACGGGGGCGTATTTCTCTGAAGAATATCTGGGTAATTACCCTCCAGAACATCAGAGCAGCTTCGTATGCAGCTGCGGGCATGTTGAAGATGGTACAGAGGCGTCGCACAAAAGTGTTATGTGTGGGAGGTCATAAAGAAGCCGCCGGACAGAGCGTGACGAGACTCGTCGGCGTCCGATGTCAACACGGCCAAACTCGGTGCATTACTACTACCTATCCTAATCTGCTTGCTTGTGCATACTGTACACTATGTCAGGCAACCGACGTGAGTGCGAGATTGAAACTGTAAGATACGACGAAGAGAAACAATCATTCGACAGATTCCCGCGGTTTGGTCGCACCAGCAGATGAACCGTTGCTCGTCACGCTAGCTCGTTTGTACTGGAATATGTCGTGGAGTTTGTGCAGTCTATCCTCTCCCGGAGGGGGCGATCGTGGAACACTGTTCCCAGATTCCTGGACCACAGGCGAACTTAGGTCTGGCTCATTCCCGTTAGCTTCGAGTTCTGCTACCAGCCCTAAGCACTCCAGCATGTAGACCACGGGATATGACGTACTAGATAGGGTGCTTGCAACAGCCACCGTCCTTTCTAGATCCTCCGCAGCCCGGCTAGCGAGTGCACGGTTGATGTACTTCCGGAACGCCGGTCCTGTCGTTTCGAGAAGCTTCTCTACCTTCGGTCGTTTGTGCGGATAGTTCTTCAGAAAATGATGTAGTTCTGTGATGCCCTCCTTGTGCATCGCACCGGTTGTCTCGCTGGAGATGTGGTTGATGATGGTGATGAGCTGCGCCTCTGGGTCCGGTTCTTCCACAGGAGGTGAGAAACCGTTATGTGAGGACACACTTGGACTGGTCCGGTGACTGGGTGACGAACGCCGGTTGTTGGCGGAAGTCGACCCAGTCGGAGAGATGGGGCGACTGGAAGCGGCTGAATATGGTCGGCTAATAGGATCTTGTGGACTCCCGCTTGTCCTCGTTGAGGGGTCTGCTGGTTTTGAAGCCGTGTTTAGTATACGATACACGTAGGGATACACGATGGTAGCGGACGGATCATCGAACGAAGCGGAAAGAATGTCGTAGGCTTCATCTCCGTAGTGAGCTGTGTACAAAATTAGAAAACAACAACAGTACTAGCGTTGCATGTCACACATACCAACCACATGCTGAATGATAACTTTGATGGTTCGCAACGGCATATCTCCGCAGGGGATCTTGTTGGTCGCTCTAGCTCGCCACTCGTTTGGAGGAACAGATTGCAGAAAGTGTTCTATTGCCGGGAGAAGTTCGACTGGATCTAACTTGTGCTCTTTGAGATCTTGAGGGATATTCCGCGCAAGCTTCCATACGCATTTGAGAACGAGTTCGGCGACCCGTGCTTCCTTGGACTCGAGTTGGGTGCCGGCGCTAGGGAACGGCTTGACAATTTGCAGGAGAAGAGTAAACAAGGAACTTTGGGTGTTCTTAGCAGACTGGTGCACTGAATGCTGAAGCAAACTAACCGGAAGATTGACATCCTTCGGCCGGTCGCAAATAGACGCAGAATAATCATGTTTATGAACCGTGACAAATCCTTGACCTTGGTGATGGCACTTTCGTCGGTCTCTAGAAGGCGTAGTGTGAGTTCTTCGAGTAAAGGCGTAAGAATTTCGACAGTCAACGACTCCGCCAGGAAGGTATGGTCGCAAAATGTATTGAGAGTTTGTATGAGATGTTTAGCAAGCCGAAAGTTCTCGTCAAGCAACAACTCTTCTGGTCTCTCAAACACATGAGTCATCTGCAGTGTGATTGTCTCGATCAAGCCTTCGGTATGCTCTGCAAGGTCTCTGTATTCTGGTGAAGCATGCCCGTCCTCGGGTTTCGTCATAAGTATCTTCTGTATCTTCTTGAGTGCGTCAACACTGCGAGATGGGTCACTACTAAGAATACTCGAGATCGTTATCGTAATATCGTTGGCGATATTGGAAGGGGCATCGTCATAAGGAGCGGAATCCACCAAAGTATCGACGGTATCACTGGATGGAAGAGGCGGAGTTTCTATAGTTCGTGAACCATTTGTTCGGGGAGTCACATATGGAAGCTCGGATAGTTCCTCCACTGGCCGAATCGCAGCGTTCGTAGATAACGGAGGGACAGGAGGCCGGGTTATAGAGCGCGGCTGCGCTAAGCGAGAGGGAAGCATACTTTTGGGACGCAAGCCAGATCCAGATGTGATTGAGGGGATTCCAGAAGTGCTTGCTGTGGTCGGCGCGGGAACTCCAGAGGGTCCCGGTAGCCTAGAAGTTCCACGGGATGGGGATGTCAAACGGTCAGCGGTTTGCGAAGGTGCAGGTGAAACAGATCGCAACGATCGACCGGGAGAGCCAGGTCGTGCAATGCGAGATGTTGTGGAGGCGGCGGGACTCGCAGGGCGTGGTGCCCCACTCACTTTCCCAATAGATGGAGATTCTGGTCGCGAACCCGCGTTTGCCAGTCGAGCCACCTGTGAAGGAGGTGCAGGAGTTTGGTGTTCCGGCCTAATAAGGCTACTAGGCCCTGCGACACGCCGAAGGCGCTCTTCGAGCTGTGTCTTGTCTTTCGGGGCAAGGGTGCCAACTAAGACCCATACCTTCTCTCCAACGAGTACATATACTTCACTTCGGATGTCGCGTTAGCTGACATTCCGTAAAACCAGAAAAGAAAGAAACAAAACGGCTGGCATACCTGAGGACGGACAACGCAGACTTGCGGACAGCGGAGTCTTTGTCAGCAATCATCGACCCGATGATGGGGAACGCTTTGTTGGGCTGGTTACACGCGCCCATTCCGTTACGTTTTAGTAAATTCGCCAACTCGTCCAATGCACCCTGCCTGGTTTTTGCCACCTTGGCTCTCAAACCATGCTCCAACAACAGGTCAAAAAGCCGGCTGTATGAATATACTTTCGGTAATGATTGTATGATGTTCTGGGCGCGCACGCGCATAGGCTCACGTGCATCACCAAGCTGGATGAGAGGAACTCGACAAAGTTCATGCTATCGGATACCTTTGGAATCACTCACCTTGTAGATGAATGTTGGGATGAAACAAAGTGCTTCTGGGTCCTCGAACTGGGCATCGATGCTCCGTAAGAAGGATATGACAGCTTCTATAACATCCAGGCATTTCGACGTTAGATTTGATTGTGGTTCATGAGCCTTGATAGAAACATATTTCAACGCAAGGTCAGAGCACGCCAGGCCAATTGCACGAATGTCATCAATAGGAACTCCGTAATTATCATCTCCCGACGAGGCAGCCAGGTAAAATTCTTGCATAGTGGAGAGACCAGAAACGTGATCATTGATCGCATTATGATCATGACTGAAGAGCTGGCCGGCCAATTCCCTGGATGTATGAGGTTCCATTTGAAGTTGGAGCAGGTCTGCAAGGTCCTTGCGGGTTGGCCCAGCCTCATTGATCCATTTTTGGGAATCCTTCGACAACCTCGTGCGCTTCGCTTCTATGTTCATGGTAGAGAAAGGGAGAGAGGCTAATGCGGTCGGTGTAGTAGCTTTTGAAGCCGGAACAGCAACACCTGGTCGCTTCAAGCCAATCTTCCCCGGCATCTTGGTCACGTTTAATGATTCCTCTAGAGGTTCCTCCCTTGATTCAGATCTAACTGTACCTTGTGGTAGCTTCCTCCTAATGCCGCTGGGTTTACTTGAGACTGTAGACGATGCAGGAACTGCAGGGGGGAGGGAAGGCGGAGGAGATGGCGAGGGTGCAGGTGCAGCAGTGGTGATAGAGGCCTTTGCGACTGGTTTGGCCGACGGTGCAGAGGTTGGGAAGGGCACAGCCAACTCTTTGGCAGCTTGAATGAGCGGAACAGCTGTTTTACGAGACGCTGGCTTGAGGGCACTTGTGTGCGCCATTACCTTGTCGAAACCAACATACGTGATCAAGGATGGTAGAAGTGCTTGAGCGCCTTTTCTCACATCTGCGCTACGATCATCCAGGCAGGAAACTACAATGCCAGCCCAACTACTCAGGTCGAGTGGAGATGAGGGCGAATTTTCCTTTAGATAATCAGAAATCCATCCTAAAAGGGATGCCCGCTGCGTAGGATTTGTCGCTTCCAGTGCAGTACCAAGAAAGTGGACCATAGAATCTATCCCTTCACAGGCGTTCGCCATCGCTGTCAAGGTCTGAATAGCAGCTGCTCTGATAGGTGCCTTTTGATCAGAGAGCACAGTCGCCACTGGCGCGACAAACAGTTTCATATACTTCTCGAAAGGTTTCCCCATGCCTACTGCAATGTGTGCGACAATATCGAGAGCGAGGGTTTGAACCGCCTTGTTGGTGTCGGCTACTCGGGCCTTCAAAACTTGCGCAATTTCGCCCATCGTAGGCCTCAGTCGCTTATTGGCACCTTGGTCCAGGATCGCCTGTAATGTTTCTAAAGCCTCTTTCTTGGTCTTCCAGGCATCGTTCTTGGAGTCGGCGAGAATGGTGGTACCCTTGAGCAGACCATCAAGCTCAACTCTGGGGAAAAGATCATCCAAAGGGTCTGTGGCGCTTTTCCTTCCTGTGACGGATGTCGGCACCATCGAAGCAACATCAACAGATGTCCGGCTTGGCTCAGGAGGATGAGTGCCTTCAACCTTATCAAACTCGCTCTGAATTGTACCCAGAAGCTGTGGGTTGATATCCTCCAAAAAATCCTTGATCCCTACATATAATCCAATGTAAAGTTCGGTGGCATAGCAGACATAACGTTGAGACGTACCTGCCCCCGCAAACAGTTTCACCGTAACAAGAGTCTTGGTTGCACTCGTGCGAACGGCAGCATTGGAGTTCTTTAAAGCGGTTTTGAGAAACTCGATTAGATTACGAAGCGAAAGTGCTGTAATTCCGAATTCGAGCAACGCCGTATCCATCCAACTCAGCGCATCGGCGAGCACTTTAGGAGCTTTCTGTTTGCCCAAAGGTTCATATGCTATATTGTCTTACCTAAGTATCCGATAACCACATCGGATAAATAGCAAGTCGCACCTTGGTTAAGCACAAACTGCAGGGATGTTTTCTCAGCGAAGATCGTGAGTACGTCGCCTGCGGGCTTCTTTAACTTTGCGTCGCCAAGCTTCTCACTCAGATGCCCGGCCGACAGCGCCACGCACGACTTGCCGAAGGATGGACAACGTTCGGCAAGGATGTTCAAGATACTATAGAACTTGGCTGAAACCTGGATAAGGGATATGTTCAGGAGACTGTCAGTTCGGAGGCGAGAGCAGGATGTACTTGGAAATTCTTTTCATTCCAGCCTTTCTTCGCGATCGCCCTAACAATGACCTCCGCATCTACATCTTCCACTACTCCTTCAAGCCAATTGGTCAATTCTTCACATGCGGCAAGCCTTGCCTTCCAATTTGCATCTCCAAGTCCCTCCATGACAGACCCGGGTATGAGGGAAGCGGCAAGGGCTTCGGCATCCTCCGGAGTGTGCTTGTATTTAAAGACATCGAGAACACCTGGTGGAGCCTGCGGAGGCGGCTTTGTACCTTTGACAGTAGCAGGTGGGGCCGCTTTCTTTCCCGCAGGTGCAGAAGCACTAGATTTAGGGTTTCCATCTGCAGGCACGCCGCCATCTGCTTGCGTCGCCTTCTTTGCCTAAAGTATGCAACTACGTTAGTCTCGACTATTTATGGGCACGAGAGAGGCGAACCGAAAGCCTTGCGGGCACTTTGCCTACAGGTTTCTTCGGAGGCTCGTCTCGTGGAAGTATATCCTCGGCCGCAAGTGGTGGCACCGGCGGATCAGAGGTTGCCTGAGCTGAGACCTTCGCAGGAGGCTTTTTCTGAGGTGGCGCCTTTGCAGGCCCACTGGGCCCAACCTTACACTTCACGGTGGCCTTGTCGTAGGCTTCCTTGACCTTTGCTTTCCGTACATCTGCTAACCCATCCATGAGAGCATTGAGCGGCCGCTCTCCAACCATCCTCATCAACGTCCCTAAACACACAGCAGCTTCATTGCGAGCTCCTTCAAAACTATCTTCAAGAAGGACCGCGAGAGGATCCGTGAGTAATTTAATCTGCCCCGGCTGGACTGGACTTATGGAGTTTGCAAGACAACGAGCAAGAAACTTCAGAGTTCCCTCCTTGACTTGTGGGTTTTTGTTTCCCAGCGCTGGGAGCAAGTCAGGAATTATATCAGGCAGAGATGTCTGCAAATCTGCGATTAGATAATAATTAGGAGATGCTTCGACTACTCACAGTTGTGAAAACGGCATCTAACGCGGCTCCAATAGCATCCGTGACATTAACTTTTCTCTCCTTCAGGCGCTCCAACATAGGAGGGACTACAGCCTCCCTGAATCTTGAGAATGGGCTCATCATCCCCTTGGCAAGTCCCTCCATGACATTGGCGGCCGTCATGACGCAATTGATATTTGCATCTTTATGTATGCAAGTGGCCATAGATTTCGCAAGTTCTGCCAATTCTGGTGCATCCTGAATCCGGGGGGTGGTATTGACGAGCGTGAGTAGTTCATCCAGCACCTCTTTACGCTCCTTCCACTTCGAGGATGTGAGATTGGCCTGCAAGCTCGACGGAAACTTGGCCACAATGTCAACAGGTTCCGCGAGGCTGCGTGGATCAGGAAGATCCAGTTCTGCTGGAATAACATAAGCCACTGCCAAACTCGTGCGTGGATTACTTGCCCTCCACTGTCCCAATATCAGCGGTACTCCCGTCGATGCCGGTATCTGCATTGGCTTCAGCCTCTCGTTGGTGTTCCTTTGTTGATCGTTCGGCCTTGATTACTCCCTTTCCTTTCCCCTCTTTCTCCATTCCTTCAAACGCTTCCTGTAATTCCTTGACCTGCACCGGCTTGAGCTCAGTAAGCCACGAGTCGATTGCTGGTCCAATGTACTGATACATCACATGCGTAAGTTGCACGCCTTCAGCACGAACGTTCTTGTCTGCATGAGCAAAAATCTTGGGCAATGTCTTGAGGACTGGGGCAGGTGGTGTCACCTGCGTTCCAAACGTTCTATAGGTAGTTGGGCAGTTGGCGCATGGAGAAACGACATTTGTTGATTACTTGCCGAAGGACCTCTTTGAGTGCAAACACACAAGCGGCGACTGTTTTTGGCTGCTTTGCCGCGAGACCAGGGATGATATCCGCCTGCCAAGAAGTGAAGATGATCAGGGTGACTTTACCAAAGATGACTGACCGAAGGTCGGCTACACGCACCACCACCCCTGCACCAGTGTTCTCCACCTCGACATACTGCAAAATCAGTTCTATCGCCTGATTCCTTGTCCCAGCCCTAGCAGAACCAAGGCACTTGTCAACCAAGGCCGGAAGTACTGTGTCTCTGGTTTTGGCAGCGGTCTCGCCCGCGAACCTGACCAACGCCACGAGACATTCGACACCTTTTTCTTGTGCCACTGCGTTGGAATCAGTTGCTATCTTCTTGAGGAGATCGGGATTGGATAAGTATGGCTTGAACGCCGGGTCTGAATCAGACGCAGTCGTTTGAAAGGTCTTGATGAGAGATTCGTAGGCATTCAGACGAGCTTTCCAATTCTTGTGGGCAAGTCTTTCAGAGATTGGTAGTGATGAAAAGTCTTCTTCCGGAGGAGGGGGCCCGTCCATGCCCAAGAAAGGACTCGGGTGCAAGTTAAAAGTGTAGGTAGTTAGACCAACTTCAACTTTTGTGACTAGGCTAATAACCGTAGATGGGTGATTACACAATCGAAACGACAGCACGTGACCGCTCTACCTCGCTGCCAGAGACAAACCGACATCGGTGACAAGGTCCCAGACCTGCTGCGCCTCCTCGTCAACTGTGCACGCCTCGGAGCTCCGCATCGTCGAAACAGAGGCAGAATACCGCTCGAGTGCAGCTTCTTCGTCCTCCTTGACCCCAAGGTTATGGAATACTACCATGAGCAACCATTGAACGTCCGCTGTTGCTTCGAACATGGAGAGTTGCGCGTAGTCAGCCTCCGCCATAAGAAGGTGGGGAAGAGCGTCCCGAAGCACCACCTCTGCACATCAACAAACGCTCTAATGAAGCTGTCGTCGGAAGTCACATGGCTGCGTACCTTTCGAATCTGAAGAGGCGATGATACATCTCGCTAACGTATAGCAAGCAAATGCACGGTGTTCCAACTCGTGGCCAGTCAAGACCTGTTGTATTATCAGGCGCGGTTGTGTTGAAAAGATAATCTTTACCTGAGGCAATATCTCTTCTAGCAGGCGTTGACAATATTTCGTCATCCCAAATTCTAAGCCAACGTCCGCGAGAAGGATGGTTCCAACTCTGTACAAGGGAAACCTTCCTTGAAATTCAGCATGCCATAGCGATTGGAGCAACGGTTGGATAGACGTGACAGCTTGTCCGCGTCGCTGTCAAACACGGTGAAATAAATAACAAGCTCACGCCATGACCCCTTTCACGTACACGGGCATGCATCACTTGGTGCAATTCACTGCTGATGAAAGGAAGGTGGGTCACGCCGTCATCAAAGAAATACTCCTTCAAAACAAATGTAGAAGACGTTGGTTGGCGGGGCAATAAAAAGTCCCGGAAAAACTTGCGTTGACCCCTGCGTGCATGTGTGAAATAAGTGGATGTGGCAGTAGCATGTGATGCAAGATCAAGGACCCACTCACCCCCGGCTGCTTCTCAAAGCCAATGTATGCCAAATCATAACCGCCCACTCTTGGTATTGATCGAGCGAGAGACCCCCCCATGTCTCTGGATGAAGAAGACCTGTCAAGGCAATTTGATATGATCCAGCCCTAGCCAACTGTTCGAGAACATATGAAATTGAGTCAAGATCGTTGTCACATTTGTCCCACAAACTGACCCTGTATGCCCGATTGAGTGCAACGTTGAGACGATTATAGTCGTTATCCCCGGCCTTGGAAAATGCAAGGACGAAGGATTCTTCCACTGCTGCAAGGTCATAACACCCTAGGATCCATATGGGAAAATCAGTCAATAGTGGCGGCTAAACACGACGTACCCAATGTGCTCCACAAGACAGCCTGCATTGCATATTGCCCGAGCAACTCTGGATCGCATGACACTGCTTTCTTGAGGTCAACCCAGTGATCGTACAGTCCAACGGCCTGCGCGAGTTTCTCAAAGCAGAGCGTTAAAGGCTGGCCCTATGGCAAGTACCCGTCAGTTGATTGACCATGGCGCTGGTTTAGTTGCGCAGAAATCAAATTCGTACACTCTGTGGCTGTAGGAGCTTTGTAACATCAAAAAGGACCTCAGCGGGATGTAGGTCGGGCTGTATTTCATTTAGGAGAGGCGTATCTCCCACAGAAGGATCTGGAGGTAAGCGATGCAGCATGCTGTTTTCAGGAATCATAAATGATCAGTCCCTGCAAGAGATGGAATCGGCTGAATCAACCTGATACAGTGCTGCAACGTGACGCGATCACCGCTAGTGCGTGCAACTACGATTGCCTCCTGTAAAAACTGGGATGCTCGTGTTCAGATGGGAAAACGGTCCTCGAAATGGTGACGGACCTTCCGGGTTGCAGGGTATTCCTTGCGTACATAATGCATGCGCACGAGATTGAGCAATGCATGTTGTCGTATTCCGCTACGAACAGATCAAGACAGTTGGATGGCACAGGACGGAATAAGTACACACGAATCGTTGTGATCATGAAAGCGTTGTTCGAAATATCTTCGTAAATTTTCGGGCCCTGTAACATCGTCGCCTGTCAAGCGACCTTTCTCCCAGCTGACAAGAGGTTGATCTATACCACTGAAAATACCCTAATTCGAAAACGCACAGTTCCCATGGCTCTGAGCGTGCCGATGATTTCAGATCGGCATTGGTTTTGAAAAGCCAGATGTCGCTTGTGAGAGGGTCATTTTGCACAGGGCTGTAACCAGCCTGATGGTCTCCCGCACACCAAGCTTGGTAGTCCCTTTGCAATTCCATGACCCCATAGAATGAGAGCTTGATGAAACTGACGAAACAGCGGCGACAGAAGTAGCCGAAGATCGACCGACGCGCCTAGTTGAATTAGCGGAGGCCACCAAGTGGAGAACTCGAAGCGCGCACGAGGACACTAGGCTAGCGTCAAACGAGATTTAGTGAGGAACGGAATAAAAGTGCTGTCATGCATGTACCTCGTCTTCAACTTTTTCGAGGAATATGGCAGGTGTGCCTGCAAGAGAAAGACAACCAAATCACTGGTGGGTTTAGTCTGCGTACACGACACGCACTATGGAAAAAGTTGGACAGCTGATCAGCACTCGTTAGTTGGCCAGGCTGGCAAACCCTCGATAAGGTAACTTCAGGACAGCTAGACGGCCCGGCCATACCACAGCCTCAAGAGCCATGAGGAGGTTCCGGACGTTGGGGAAGTCGGCGTCTGGTGCAGACTGCACAATTGATAGGATTTGTCGATGAGTTCTTGGTTGTACGACCTGACAGAATGAGACGATGCATGAGCAATGGAGGAGTCATGCCCACCTCCGAGACTTCGATGAGCAAAAAGCGATATACAAACAACAGGAAGTTTGGTGGGAGATTATCATGGAACTCTTTGAAGACCAAAAGAAAGACGGCGACGAGGTCGATGTGGTGTGGACGAAGAACATGATGAACAGGAGGGGGAGTCCCCGGCCTGTACTCCATGATGGGGCCGGTCAGGGAGATGGGAACAACCTTCCTCTTTCAAGCGACCTCCATCCTGGCATGGGTCCCAAACCAAAGAAAAGAGCCGCACCGGCAGTTCTGGCGGTAAATACGATTTCGTGCCCACCAGGAATTACCGTTCACCGTCTCCAGCGTCCAACGAAAAAGAAGAGAGCGACACCCGGCTTGCCGTCCAAGCGGAGTGAACACAAGGGAAAGGAAAAGACTTTCGAAAGAGAGTACATCTCGATTCCCAGCGCCTTTTCCGACCGCGATGGTGGCCTCTCCGAGGACGATGGAGCGTTGCTGGACGAGTTTGGCGACTCCGTCAACTTCCTCGCGGCGTTGGATCACAAGGGTATAACAAGGTAATCTTCCCCTTGAACCACATTCGAGGCACACCAGTAATGCCTCGCTCAGGAGTAAAAAGGGCATCGAACACCTCCACCGGCTCCACAAACCTGTCCGCAAGCCCAGAATCGACGATCTACCTTCCGCTGATTCCCATGATGAGGACTCGCAATCTTGGAGTGTGGATGCTGGGCATTCTGACACGGACGATGTCTTTTCCGACGAACTAGATTCTGAAAAACGACCGGGAAAGCTGGACTCTGATATCGAAATGTCATACGAGCGTGTCCCGCGACTGGCTAGTGTTCCAGAACCGGAGGCGCCTCGAAGCATACGTGGTCTGCCAATCAAGCTCTCTGATGGCCGAATACAAGCTTCAGAAAAGGTGACCCGTGTGCCAGCTCGGATCGGCGACAATGAATCCTCGAAGGATTCTGTCCGATCTCAATCACCACCAGCAATATCATCGACAGTAGAGGATGTAGCAACGGGTGCTCGTTTCGGCCGGCTCGCTGTCGCAGACGTGGTGGGGAATGGGTCCCGCAGAGCCAGGATGCAGGGCGCAAAAGACCAAATAGCCAGCATTTGTCAAGAGATAATTTCCGATCCAGAAAACAGCGTCCGTTTCCCCAAAACGATGGTTTCAATATCTCATCTCATCTGATATCGCAGCTAGGTCTACTTCGTCGCCTCCATACCTTTTCTCTCTCAATGGTCCCGACCCAATCACACTTGGAACCAGTCAAGAATGATCTTGCAATACGCATGATGGCCATCCTCTCGCAGCTAGCGGTGTTCAAGGACATCATTCCTGGATATCGGATACGAGCTCTGACGGACAAAGAAAAGACGGAAAAGGTCAGTCAGATGGTCGCCCGAACACGTGAATGGGAGCAGGGCCTTGTGCTCGTGTATCAATCCTATCTCCGCGCTCTCGAAGCCGAAATCAAAGGTAGGCATTGCTTTGCGCTCCCTCGTGTCCGCGCTTTTGAGCATCCGTGAAGCCAAAAGCGACCTGACCGATGTCGCCCTCAAATGCATGTGCACCCTTGCCTCGGATGTCACGCATTTCAATTTTCGGGTGAACCTTATGGCATGCATTGTGGCACGTTTGAGCAAGAGAACATGGGATGAGGCACGTATCCCCTTTTGTCCAGGGCTCTGTAGATTAACTCGATTTGTAGTCGTCTGATCTGTGTTTGAATACTTTGATTAGCATCTTCCGAAACGATCTTACGGGCGTGCCTTCTCTCGAAGCCGTACAATTGTTGAATCGCATGATAAAAGAAAGGGATTTTGATGTACACCCAGAGGTTCTCGCATGTCTATTGCATCTGCGCCTCAAGAGCGAGCTGAGCGTGCGAGCTTCAAACTCCAGAGTTGACAAGGAGGACAAGACTCATCCCAAGGGAAAGACGGCGACCAAAGGTAAATCAGCGGAACGATCCTATCTGAGCAAGAAGGCCCGAAAAGCTCTGAGAGAGAAGAAGGTGATTGAGCGTGAGGTACACGAGGCAGAAGCAGAGGTAGACAACGAAGAGCGGGCTAGGACGGTAAGTGTCGGAAGCGACGGATCCCTTCGATTACCTGACAAGTGTGGCAAAAGCATACCGAAGCCCTGAAGCTTCTTTTCGTGCTGTACTTCCGAATACTCAAGAACCCTCATCCAACACCTCTTTTACCGGCGGCCCTGAGGGGTATATCCAAATATGCTCATCTCGTCAACGTTGACTTCTTCATGGATTTGATTCAGGTTCTCAAGAGCCACATCGTACGAGAGCCTAACGAGATCGGCCCGGACGCGAGGGAATCACGTAGTTCCTTAAGCCAAAACATGCACATACAGCATCGCTTGTTGTGCATTGTGACGGCGTTTGAGCTTTTGTCTGGGCAAGGTCTGTCTCGCTCCTTATTGTTTCTTGTGGAAGGTATCCATGTCTCAAATGTACCATCAGGCGAAGCCTTGAACATCGACCTCAGTGACTTTGTCAATCACCTCTACGCAATCATACTGTCGCTGAGTGGGCTTCTGCAGATGGACGATGCATGCACCTCGGGGTTTCGAACAACCCATCATCCGACCACTGCGGACACGTTGTTTCGAGCGCTGACGACGGTGTTCTCGCCGCGAGCTGCTAGCAGCACTTTGCCCTGGCGATCTGCTGCTTTTGCCAAGCGTCTACTTGTCGCTTCACTGAATTGGCCACCTGCTGTGGCGCTCCGCGCCTTGGACTTGGTCGAGGACCTGATCACGAAGGAGCCCAAACTTGAAGCGCTATTGACGACTGACGATCGCCATATGGACGGAATGTATCTACCAGAAGTTGACGATCCCCAGCTCAGCCATCCGTTTGGATCATCATTCTTTGAGCTGCTGCAATTACAGCAGCGCCACTACGACTCTCGGGTACGAGAGTCAGCCCAAAGGCTCTCTAGTTACACCAGGACGTGACGGTGATTAGACGTACTATGGGTCCACAGTGACGTTGGCAGGTTATCTACAGTACTTCATGACGTTGGAGTAGAGAGTACAAAACAAGACGAGGTCGATGAAGACGAAGGTTGGATTGTGCACGAACAGGACCCGAACAAACAGCTCAAGGAAGACAACATCCAAATTGAAGGGGGGGGGAATACAAGCGTTCGATAGCGCTGAAAAGTCCGAATCACAAGGACGGCCGTGAGGGTCATGAAAGCAAAGAAGGCATCATGAACGCCGTCGAGTAAGGCGAGGTGCCTGACAGGGCGGTATCCGCGTTGATAGCTGACAAAGCATAAGATAGAGACGTTTGAGCAGGGAGGCTGGAGCGCGGTATGCATTGCCCGGGCATATGGGTATAGGTAGGCAGAAGGGGGTCGGCGTGATAAGTGGGCTGTGGACTCGGCGTCCTTTCTGGGCGGCCAAGGTATTTTTGGACCCCGATGAGCTTCGCAGCGGGCATGCTTTCGCACTGCCCTCTATCCAAATCGTAAAATATGACTGCAAGGACCGCTTCATTTACGATGATTTTTTGGACGATATACGTCGGCGAGGCTATGACATGCACGTGGTGAGCATGAGGCGGGCGAGTAAACAGCTGAGCGGAGAACTACCCACAGGAATCGAGCCAGCGGCTGCGCGTCAAAGGTGAGTCAGGAAGAAGCAGGGTGGCAGATTGGAGCTGATTGTTTCCGGCGGACTCGGTGGACATCATGGTACAGACGTTGCTCTCTCTCGAGGTGCACTGGTCGCGTACCAAGACGGACGTGGAGCAACGGACGCTTGCACAGGACCGGATGGTACAAGTGAGGGAGCCCTGAATGCCATGTAGCGCTGGGAACGAAGGCACGTCGATCGGCGGAAGGTGTAGCCTGATTTTGAGAACGAGTGCCGGGGACGGGTGGGCGAGTGACTGTGTGGAGGATACGACGGCGTCGAGCGGAAGGAAGAAGGTGGGCATGCCCTCTGCCCAAAGGGAGAGGCTGGTAAGCCCGATGGAAGTAGGAGTGGGCTCGGCGGAGAACAAGGAAGACTCGGTGAATAGGAGAGGTGAATCAGGAAGAGTGGGCTGGTTGGAGGGCTCAGGTGAACGCTGTGGAGCGAGGTCAAAGGACTGATCAATGGCGGTGTAGACGGAGTTCGGGCAGGAGTGAGTTGCCGAAGTCCGGGCGAGGTCTGAAGTCCAGTACGAGGAAAGCGGGGAGAGACGGCGAGGATCTGAGCGATGACAGTCCGAGGCGGACAGGGAGCGCACGCGACGAGAATCGTCATCGACGCGGTGCGGACGAATGCTGTGCAGATGTGGCAGAGTGAGCTCCGGGTTGGAGGACACGGTGGGACTGCCGGAACAAAGGGACCGGGGCGGACACGACGAAGTAGCCGAGCCTGCGGAGCGATCGGAAGCGGGAGAATGGTCGTCGAAGAGACCGGCGGGGGTGAGGAGATGGGCGTCGGGAGAGTCCTCTGCCTTGATATTTGGGAGGAGGGCGGTTTCGAGGGAGAGTTCTTCGCCACCTGCGACGAGGTGGTATTCTGGCGCAATGGAGGTGAGATTTGGAGAGAAGGGAGAAGGAGGGAGACATGCCTGGCTCGCCCTTCCACATGTTGCGCAAGACCTGGATGTGGCTCGCGACCTGTTTCTTTGAACGGTCGACGCCGTTCTTGAGGAGATAGTCGACGAGGAACTGGTTTCGCCAGCGGCTGCGGCCACGGGAATAGGTGGCCCAGGGGGACTCCCAGTACTCGCGGAGGCCCTGGACGAATATGCGCTCGATGTCCTCTGGCCAGACCTCGCTGGAGCCGTCCTTGAGAAGCTTCCTGTGCTTGCGCTGGGGGGTGAGGGACTTGGGGGGGACGTCGGGGTCGTAGACGGAGGCGAGTCTGGTGGCACGCATTGTGGGGGGACGAAGAGAAGGCGAGGCGGCGAGGAGGGTTATATAGGAGACGACAGAAAGGCTAATGATCCGGATTGGCAGCCAGGACCCGTTGGGTCGGATACGCACTAATTGAAATGCCCTGGATTTGGCGAGATTACCGATCGGGACCGTGGGAGCGACAAATAGAGTTCATGCCACGCGGAAATGGAAAGTGCCCGCCACACAAGCGGAGTGGGAGTGTGGGAGACACATCACCAGATCTCAGATCCTGATCCGGGGGTCCCGACGTGCACGGGCCAGAACCACCCCGGAAGCGGAGTGCGAATTCCAGTCGCCGCCCGAATGCCCTCATGCAACGCTGGCTGCGGCAGAACGTGGCGGCGTATGGCGAGCGCGAGCGCGTCCACGCCGACGTCGAGGCCGCCCTCGCCCGCTTCCCTGCGCTGCACCCCAAGGCGGACGTATACAGTCAGTGCACCCGCCGCCGTCTGCACCGATGACGACCATTGCCCACAGCCTACGACGACGGTCGTGCCCAGCTCCTCCTCTGTCTGCACGGCCTCCTCCCCATCGCGTTCAGGGGTTCGTCCTACAACATCCCCATCGCGCTCTGGATCACCAAGGAGTACCCGCAGCGGACGCCGATCTGCTATGTCGTCCCCACGCACGACATGCTCGTGCGCCCGAGCAGACACGTCGATCTGAGTGGCAGATGCGCAATCCCGTACATGGTCGACTGGGACAGAAAGCCCGAGGTGCTCGCCCGTCCCCATTGCCGCCCCGGCCCACGCTGACACCGTCCACAGGCATGCAGCATCGGCGGGCTGCTGCAGGCGATGCAAGAGCATTTTTCCCGCGCCCCGCCGCTGTATGCGAAGCCCAGGCCGTCCGGCCCGGACCCCTCTGCATCCGATCGCCCCCCTCTGCCTCCGAAGCCGGTCTCCTCCCACACGCCTCCCCTGCCCCCCCGCCCTGCCCCTGCCTCTCCCACGCCCTCCCAGGTAGGCATGCCCTCGTTCTCTTCCCGCGTGCCTCATGGCCCTCCACGTCTAGACCCTTGTCTTCAATCGCCCCCCGCCGCTGCCCCACAACCCGCATCCAGATACGCACTCAGACGCTCCTAATTACCGTTCGCCAATCTCGCCGCCCTATCCCACAGTCCAGAGCCCGCCTCCCGTCCCACGCCCCAACCTGCTCGAGGACGATTCCCCTCCTCCACCGCCTCCTGCCCCTGCACCGCCACGCCCGCCCAACCCAGAACTGCTCCACTTGCATGCCCAGGTTCACGACAAGATTCGATCAGAGTTTTCTGCCCTGTCCCAGCTTATGCTGTTGGAGACAGATCGACTGCGTGCTCAGCAGTCGGATCTTCTTGCCGGCGAACCCGCCATCCGAGATGAGATGGCGCGACTCGAGGCTGTGAGGGACGTCTGCCGTAACGTCGCAGCAAGGTCGCAGTCCTCGGTCGCACAAGCCGAACGGAACCTCACCGACCTGCGCCGCAAGGGTGACCCGGAAGTTGACGAGCTGCTCTGCTCAACCAGCATCGTCCACAACCAGCAAGTGTCCCTTGCCCCTTTGTGTGGTCTGTCCGCGTGCCACTGACCAACGTCGGCAGGTTGATCAATCTCGTTGCGGAAGATAATGCGATCGAAGACACGATCTACCATTTGCATAGGGCCTTGAACACTGGGCGCGTCGATCTAGAGCGTTTTTTGAGGGTGGGCACTGTTCGTTCCAGTCGTCACATGTATCTCATATCCCCTTGTGTCGCCCAGACGACCCGCGTGCTTGCGGAAGAGCAGTTTATGAAAAGGGCACTCATCGAGAAGATCCAGGTGGGCATGCCGATGGGAACCAGCTCGCCCTATTCCTAGTTGTATTCGGGGTAGCAACCATATACGACGAGATCCATGACACCTAGACTGGATCATATGGGGTGCTCGGCGACAAAATTGCCTTATGCGCTATGTTCTGGACCATCCCGATTGGCCTTTGAGCCTTATCTGGGGTCGTTCCTCCCAAGCTGGACCAGTAATGTGGGCAGCGCTCTGCTGCGGTTTGAAAGACACCCTCGTGATCGATTGGTGGCTGCAATTTGTTCCTGAGTCGTACGCCATCCTTTCCGAAAGAGACAGGCAGTGCCTCTGGTAATTGTTCCAAGCCGGGGTTCCGGATCTTCCAACAAGGTTCCGAGCGGCAAACGACCATACGGCGTATCGATTCACCGAACCACCATTCCTTGTATTTCTACCGGCAGAAGTTCACCATACTATACAAGACCGTTCGTAGACACCTTTCCAACCTCGACCGCGTCTGATAAAGTAGGCTGCCGGGTCAAGGGGAACCTTTCCGTCGGTATATTCGGATGCCGATGCCTTCGCACTAGATAATATAGATCAGGCGACGTGGCCTTCGCCCTTTTCTGTCTCATTTTGAACCCTCTTCCGGTACTCTGGTTCCCCTTCCCGTGCTCCCCACCCATCTCCACACGCGGTGTTCGTCACCACCTTGTATTTCTTCCAGATTGACCCTGACGTTCGCGTTACCCTCTACAACCCGTTCCACTCGGTCCCATAGCCTCTTCCTGACGGATATTGAGTGTTGCTCTTGGAGAATGAGATCACGGAGCTGAAGGGAGGACAAATATGGATGGGGTGCCGTCACCGGGTCCGTATGGTGTGCGAGCTCCTGATTACGCAACGTATCGAGTGCAATTTGTACTAGTTCCGCGACACGCTTCTTCTCTATTTGGCGTTGGGCGCGGGTCTGTCTGAGAAGATAGAACACGCATGCACCGGCGAACAATACTGTTTTTTTGTCAGCATTGAGCAACGGATACAATGTAGTGCTCTTACCCAAAACAGTCGCCCGCCATTGTAACCATGCTTCTCGAAATTTCACTGTGAGCTTGCAATTCAGGGTTAAATTGGCCGTCGTGTGGGCCACATAACGATGTCCGCTGAAGCAAATTTGGTGATGTGTGACAATAGAGATCAACAATTTGTGATCGCGGACTCACGACATGTCCTCCCCAAATACAACACTACCCCATTGGACAAGTTGCTGCATGGCTTCGTTAAAGGTATCGTCAAAAGTTTCGAGAAGGTGCGGCTGCCAAGCCAAAAATATCATTCGCCGCACATCGGAAAGGGATAAATCGACAAACCGCGGTTCTCTTCCTCATCCTCTCTCGCAAGACTTCTGCCTCCAAACCCCATTTTCTAGCTTCACCTCCTTCACTATCAGATATCGTCAGCTGGGCCCCTTCACCGCCGGAACAGACTCTTCTCCCACGTTCCTGGCCAAGAAGGGCTTCGATCGCCTTCCCCAAGGCGCCGATGTTCCTCTTTCGTTTCGGATCTTCAATACAGTGAGGTGGGAACGCAACAGGGCTCAATTCGGGTAACCCATCGGCCACCTCAGAAATGAAGTTCCAGACCAACTCGACGGGAGCTGATGGGGCGGCCCCGAAAGGCGACAACAGCGCAAGAATGGGGTGCGGACGCAGTAAATACCCACTACTGCACGTTACCGTGTGCTGATCGCACACGGCATATTCTGGACAAGGTGTGCATGCCGATGGGTGTGGCAAGGGGACCAACGAGAGTATGGGGCACCCTGTTCCATCTTTGGCAGTGATCGCATCAAGGAGCCTCGACGGTATGTCCAGAAAGGTCCAATTCGCTGGAACGCACGATTGTATTGCAGAAACGTGAGCCTGGAACTCCTGCAAGGTTCGACTGCTATTCGACTCTGCATCGCAAAATCCAATGGACGCAGATTCTCTCTTGTAATTGACGATAACGCTTGAGGCAACAAGAACGCAAATTGCATACAGGAATACCAGTAGATAGTTCCTCTGTTTCGTGCCAGGCGAACGACGAACGAGGGGACTCGGGATGTGTTGAGAAGTTGATGTCGCCTGCTCGTCAAGCCCAGATTCTTCGGTTCCATCTTCTGCGACGTTGGCTCGTGGGGCGACATCGGAGTGGTGATCTGTGGCTTCCGGAATACGGAATTCTGGAAGTTGTTCAGATGTACGGGATGGGGTATGTTGATGATCTAAAGGGGCAAACGACGTTCTCTCTGCAGGTGGCGACCATATAAGTGGCTGGCGAGGGACCCCCAGTGGGAGCTGTGGGTCGAACTTGGATTGAGGCGGCGACCGCTGCGACGAAAGAGGGAAATGCGCCTTGGTTGGAGACGATGGAGGCGAAAACTGCGGAGGTGCTGACATAGAGTGCCTAGACTTTTTCTGAACAGCACTTTTGCGTCTCGTCCTGCGAACGGGGGATGGTCGTGTTGGCGAAGATTCAGCCCCCGACTGGAAAATATTGTTGTCTTCCCATCCACTATCGTCTGCCACCTATAAATATGAGACTGATCTGCCATCTCAGTAGGATCGCGAGACATACTGAAATTCGGCGTGTTCGGGGGTCATCCTGAAATTTGTGCGTCAGTTTTTTGATAGGGGAGAAAACCGAATAACATCACCTCTCTCCTTCTCGTGGCTTTCCGAGGTGGCATTTCTTCCTCTTCTGGTTCGCTTTCTTCCGCGACGGTCGGCACATTAGCACGAGTCTTTACGCTTGCGATGCCACCCAAATCCGGTTGAGCGGACGAACGACGACGTTTTGGCTGGAAACGGGATCAACAACAAAAGGGGAGAACACGAGTTTCGAGTCCTACCGGTTCTGGTTTTTGCAAGAGCTTATCACCCTCGGGGGCATGGGAGAGTCTTCTCGAGGACCGCCTGGTTACCTGAACCACGGTAAGCAATAGCCGGTCGGGGAAAGGAATTGGCTACCTTGGTGTCTGCACTGAGTGGTTGGCCGGTCAGGCCATCTGTGATGCCATCGTCACTGGCAAGACTGTTCTCCCTCTTGAACTTCTCTCTCCGAAGCTTTACGACCTTTGGTTTGATTTCGTCGAGGAACAACTGTACGAGCTTCGCTTTGGTGTAGGGTGCGGGATAACGGATCTGATGGTGGGTGAGGACGCCTAGCAGTTGAGAAACAGTCAAGGTGTTTGGATCGAAGTCGTTGTCGAGATAGTCTCCGTGGCTGATGATCTGCGTTGCAGTCAACGACCTCGACATCGTGGCCAACGTCGAGGAGGGTCGGGAATGTCACTGTCACGCTCGTTGTCACACGCTGTGATCACGTGCAAGGTGAGGCTGTGCGATGACGCGTGTTTTCTTTGCGGTCACCAGATCGTGTGATCGCGCCTCGGACCGGGGACCGGGGCCACCGTGGTGGCGAGCATGGCAGAGTCTCAGCCCATCCGAGATATCACGAGGTCCGCGGCAGCCGTCCGGAGGGCGACAAATAAACACATCTTGGAGGGTAGGCTAACCATGTACAGCACAGAGTACATATTTTGGACCATTGTTCGACCCCATGGCCATGTCATGGCGCAAACCTTGGCCGGAACAGTCCCAACGGGCCGAACCAGTTGCCCTTGATCTGACCCATTGGATGTGTCAGGGTCAAACCTGTACAAAGCAATCCGGATCCTCACCATCAAGTTCCAGTATGCCCACGGAAACAGGTCCTACAAAATGCATAAACACGACGGTTCAGTAGAGGTATACTTGTACGTACCCTCTTCAGATGGTAGAACAATCTGCATGCCTTCTCGTCAACATCACGCTGAAATAACCCAAAAGTCAGAGTACTGACCTCCTTGGCTGTGTCTGGTCGCCGAGGAAATCGGAAAACGTCTCTTGTGGCTCTAAGCCATATTTGAACTCGGCCAACATCAGTTCACCATATCCTGTGAGAAGCTGCAGCCACAAATCAGAACCGCGATACAGGGCAGTAAGGCAATGCGAACCGGACAACTTGTATAGCCATCATATCTGGCATTGCCTAGGCTCCCGCTATCCATCAACGAGAACAGATTCTCTGTGAGCACAGGGGCCTGTGACGTGATGGCCGCCGCTGTCTTGCTGGTTGGTAAGGAAGAACAATCGCCTACAGCAAAGATATTGCTGAATTCGGGCTTTACATGTTGCAGTGTCGCAGGGTTGACTTCTACCCATCCCGTGGCGTCAGCGACCGGGGAGTTTTTGATAATGTCCAATGGCCCCATGGGTGGCGTCGCATGTAAAATCGAATATTCGCGATCAACGGTCGTGCCGTCAGGCTTTCTGAAGGTCGCCTTGTGGTTTGAGGCATCGACTGCAATGAGATTGTGCCCGAATTCGCCACCAACTCCTCTTCCGAGCCGTAGGGCGTTTAGTGCGTCCGAATATTTCTTCACACTGAACATTGATGGCATTCCAGTAATAAATGTGATGTTGATGTTGTGGGCCCTTCCCGATTTTCTATATCGATCCCAAGCCATCCACATTATCTTCTGGGGTGCTAAAGACCATTTAGTAATGAGTGTATCACTCCCCGGAAGGCTCGTTACCTCCAGCACATTTGATGACACCTGCTGGTTGCGTGAAAATTGCATTTCCATGTTGCAATGAGTCGATGTTTTCCCAAACCTTGTCACACGTATCGAACGAGTAGATGGATGATACACCAGAGACAGGGTCGGCAAGGGCCTGAGATAAGCCAGTAATGGCATCCCAGTTGATCTTCAGACCCGTAGCGACCACCAGCACTTCATATGTTATCGAGCGACCGGCTGAAGTTGTCACAGACGACGTCGTGGGGGAGAACTTGGCCACGTTATCTCTGATGTGTGAGATATAAGGCGGGAGCAATGAGGCAAGGGGCCGTCTGAACTCGTGTTTGGGGCGGAGCCCTGCGCCAACAAGGGTCCTTGAAACGATGAGGGTGGGTACCACAGGTGGGCAGGAGACGGGCTTACCATCCCGGCTAGGCCGAATAAGAGAAGCAGAATGGTGAGCTGGAACAGCGAAGCGCAGTCCACACACGTATCTTACTTGGTAATAGTGGAACTGGGCCTCGTCGAGAAGCACGATGTCGCCGTGGTTCAGAGGTGTGCCTGCTGCCGAAAAACGATTGTAGATTTGGTTTGCTACAGACAATCCTCCAGAGCCTAGGTCTCAAGCGGTAAGCCCGATGATCCTCGAGCGCCTGAAAGGGGCGCACCGGCACCGACGACGACGACCTTGAACCTGTCCTTGGTAGCGGCTGTGCTCGCGAACCGGACCCCTGCCCGCAGCGCAAGACGGGTGAGCGGTGTGGGGGCAGCCAGCATCTGCGGTCGTGAAAGTGGAAGAGAATCTGTGGGTTATCCCATCCTATGTGATCACTGTCAGTCGTGTCCACGCCAAGGAGATCATTGCATATCAAGGGGTGTTCCCACATCGCGATTGGTCGACTGTGAGCTACAACTTGGTCGGGCGAACGTCCGAGTATCATAAATGTGTACCGATAAGACTAGTCTATTTGCCGACATCGGGAATTTCGGGCGAAATTTCAAGTCCAGCAGTGACCAGACCCGCCGGTGTGTACATCATGTTGATCTCGTGTTCGGAGCGGGGGGGCAGGCAACGGCGTGCTGGGTTTCACTAGGTCTGCGCTAGGCGGAGGAGTGTGTCGTGTACAGCATAGAGTCGCTATTTGCCAAAGTCGTGCAAGCGGAACTTGTATCTCAGCGCGGCTTCTCCTCGGCCACCACACCCAGTGTCAGGGTCGTGTTGTCACACTATACGATACGCTCGTCCGTCCAGTCTTGACGAACCGCCGACTTGGACCAGAATGGCCACCCAACCGGGACAAGACGCCAAGTTCTTTCAACGCGGCAAGATCGAGGTACATTACGTCGACTGGCGTACCATGTTCACATAGATCCTTCCTTGCCCAGGAATTTCGCGCCGAGCTTCAAGCCGCAGAAGCAAAAGACAAGAAGTTTCAGAAACGAAGAACGGTCCTCAAGAAAATTGTCGCAAACATCACCATGGGCAACGACAGTACGTGAATCGTTGGACGTGCACCCGTTGTCTTCACACCCGTCCGTTCGTCAGTGTCTCCACTGTTTCATGACGTGGTCCAGTGCATTGGAACCCCTCTGCTCGAGATAAAAAAGAGTAAGCACCACAGAGTCTGACGCTGGATCCCGCCGAAATGTCAACCGTATCACAGTGGTTTACCTGTACCTCGTCAGCTACGGTCGATCTAAGCCCGAACAAATACAGGTTGTCATACCAAGCTTCCTACAGGTATACTTTCATATGGCGTTGTCAATCTCAGGCCCATCTTCCGTCTCTAGGATTGTAACGATCGCAACCCCCTTATCCGCGCACTCGCCATACGGACAATGGCGTACATACCCATTCCTGTCGTGACAGAAGCACTCAGTGAACAGCTGCGGCATTGCATCAAGGATCGAGATCCTTATGTGCGCAAGACGGCTGCAATCTGCGTTGCGAAGCTTTATGCCGCTGACCCCAGGAAAGCAGAACGGGCAGGCTTCGTTGAAATGCTTAGAGATATGATGCTCGACGCCAATGCGACCGTCGTAGCAAACGCCGTGGCAGCCCTCTCGGAGATCGGAGACCGTCAGGATGGTGTCATTTTCCGCTTGAACCTGCCGACAGCGAGCAAGTTAATCTCTGCCTTGGGTGAGAGTTCAGAGTGAGTCCGTCCGTGCTGCATTATGGGTTTCGTTGATCCGAGATGAAGGTGGGGCCAGATATACATACTGGACTCTCTGCTGCGTTACGTTCCGGAACAACACGCTGACGCCGAGTTGACGGCAGAAAGGGTGATCATTCAGTTGCAACACGCAAACTCAGCCGTGGTTTTGACCACTGTCAAAGTTCTCCTGTATCTCATGAATTACATGGAGAATAGAAAACTCATCGACCACATCTGTAAGAAGATGGGTCCGCCATTAGGTAATGTAGTAGTGCCTTTGGGGGTCGCCAGAACTGATCGTCGTGATCCAGTCACACTACTGTCTTCCGGCCCAGAGGTCCAATACGTTGCTCTACGCAACATTTTGCTTATCATCCAACGGAGGCCTACTGTCCTGAAGAATGACGTCAAAGTCTTCTTCTGCAAGTATAACGATCCAATATACGTCAAGTTAGCGAAACTGGAAATTATGTACCGGCTGGCACGTGAAGAGAACGCGAGAGAGGTATTAGCGGAGCTTGAAGAGTAGGTGTCTCGTTCAATCCTGGGGGTGAAGCAGCAACTCATGGCTTGTAGGTACGCTTCGGAGGTGGATATTGACTTTGTTCGCAAAGCTGTGCGGTCGATAGGTCGGCTGGCGATCAAGGTCGAGGTAGCAGCGGATATGTGTATCCAATCCCTTCTTACTCTGATCGAGACTAAAGTCACGTACGTCATTCAAGAGGCTGTTATCGTGACCAAGGACATTTTCAGGCGTTATCCGGGCAAGTACGAGGGAATCATTCCAACGCTCTGTGAGAATCTCGATGCACTGGAGGAGCCTGAAGCCAAGGCGGCTATGGTATGGATACTGGGTCAATTCTCAGACCGAATCGACAACGCCGATGAACTTCTTGACGATCTGGTGTACAAATTCCTGGAAGAGACCGTTGAAGTGCGTGATCGTCTTGGATAGCGCCATATTCGGTTAAACGAGTGTAGGTTCAACTTGCACTTCTCACTGCCGTAGTCAAGCTCTTCATTTATAAGTCCTCTTCGGAAACCGCAAAAGCATTGGTTCACAAAGTGCTGAAGTGGGCCACTGAAGAGATAGACAACCCCGATTTGCGGGATCGGGGGTTCATGTACTGGAGAATGCTTGCAATGAACCCCACAGTGGCTCGTGAAATTGTCCTCGCAGAAAAGCCTCCTATCACCACAGATTCAGACCGGATGGATCGTGGGGCGCTTGACCAATTACTGCTGCACACAGGCACACTTGGCAGCATCTATCACAAAAACCCAGAGGTGAGTGCGTACGCACAGGTTGTTCACTGGAGTCTGACGTATGATAGACTTTTATTCGCAATGCAGCTGGAAGAGCATTGGCGGACAGTCCTGCTCTCAATGCTAATTCCAGGGCAGCTCTGGTCCCACTCGCACGCCCGCATCTTCCGGCCACCGCAGTTACAGTTGCTGGTCCTGGCCCTATCGAACCACGCACTCGTAATCAGCTCACTGACGCTTCTCCCGAAACTCCAAAAGTTGAGCCCAGTGTGGCGTTGCAAGGGGCCGACCTGCTAGGAGAATCTACAGCCGAAGGTCACAATGGTGTTGGTGATGACATTGTGGATGACGACGCAGAAGCCGGTGTTGATGGGGACGGTGATGATGATGACATGGACAATCGTCAGGTTACGGATCCATACGCAAATCTAGACGGTGCATTCGGGGGCTATCTAGCAGATCAGCCTCAACCCATGGTC
The DNA here is from genome assembly GCA_038089935.1 of Boletellus emodensis. Taxonomy (NCBI): domain Eukaryota; kingdom Fungi; phylum Basidiomycota; class Agaricomycetes; order Boletales; family Boletaceae; genus Boletellus; species Boletellus emodensis. Next base: position 195,551 of record JBBPLU010000009.1, read on the forward strand.
GCGCGTCAGACGGGTATCAGTGACTTGGAGAGCCTCAAGTTGTTTTAGCGGGTGCTTCTCGATAGGATGTGCCAGGGACCCGTAGAATGCTGTCAGCGCCTTGGCTGCACGATAGTTATCCCTCAAAAACAGCCTATGTGGTATGTAGGACATGGATAAACTGCTGGTGACAAGCTTGTGCGGAGGCTAAGGCAGGTCCGATGGGGGACAACACTGCTACCGTGTCCAGAGGCGTCAACGCTAGCGGGGTCGAAAAGCAAGTCAAGTGACGACAGGTCAGCTGAGCATGGAGTGAATTCTGTCCGCAACAGCCGCGAGGACAGGCTTGGGTCGTAGAGAGTTATAGTGCTGGATATACGAATCAAGGCGGGGATGATCAAGGTTTCAAAAGCACCTACTTCACCCAAGCCATACATCCGACGGTGGAAGCTGATGCGGGCGATCTTCGCATCCCGCGAAAGATGACCGGGGTCATTTCCGTCGGGAGTATGTGTCACCACGGATGGTGCGCCAGCTTGTATGACCTGGATTGGTACATTATATGCCCGACTTAGCGCCAGAATCTCCGGCTCTCCACCCCATGCGGCAGTATCTCGAATAGTAAGACAGTATTGCTCAAATCGCCGCGTGTCCATAAGCCCGGTATTCTCGGTCGCCCCAATACCGTCCTCTCCGGAGATGGACGGCAAGAAGGGAAGGAAGTCGTCAGGATGTTGGGAGATGTAACCAGAGGCTGCGGCGCGGAGTGTCGTATAGTTTGCTTCGTCTGGCGGCAGGATATTAAGGAGGGCAAGTTGGTCAGCGATCGCAGAGAACAGACAGTGACCGTCTGGATTTATCTGTAAAGCGCACGACTTGCATCCTGATCAGAGAGAGGATTGGTTGCAAGGTACCAACCTCATGAACTTGCGCGGCGAGGTGGTCACAGGTCCGTTTTATCGACGCGGCCTCCTGCTTTATCTCGCGGTCGACTTGTGCATCCATGTCAGGATTGGAAGGTGCAAAGTTCCGAGCTAATGAAGCGGCCTTTCGCGCCTGCACCAGTCTCGAGATGAACTCGGTCTTGGGTGGCACTGGACGTCACACCCACCTGCCTTGCAAGATGTCGCACCTTGGAGCTCTGCTTCTTGAAACCAGATCCAAGCTCCTCCTCGAGCCTGTGGAGAGGGTTGTCCTGTAGTTCTGTAGCACTCTCTTGTTTGTCTCTCGCGTCGAGTGCGGCGAACAGGTCCTCCATCAGCCCGTCGTCAGGCAGAGACGATTGCAGGTCTGCTGGCGCGGCCGCTGTGGCCTTCTTCAGCTTGTTTCGCCTTGGCATTCGTACTGGAGAGGAGAGGGTAGGTCTTGTGGCGATGCCCTGCAGCTAATGTCTGTCGTGACAGCTACTGCCGATCACGGTCAGCTGGGTTAGCGCCTGCCAATCATCCGCGCCTGACAGCCCCGACCGCAGAGGCACACCAGCAGTCAGCCTCGCGCCCGTCTCCTCGATACATGGATGCTGTATCGACAACCCTGACCTGCACCGGGTGTGCATCCAGACTAGGCTCGCTTTTGACCGAACTCTCGTCCGACCCCAGCGCGGATCTGTGGCTCAACGTCGAACTTGTCTGCAGACATCTTGCAAACTTGCTACGCGTCAGAAACGGGGCAGGTCTGTGACACGCCGTACTATCCCGAAACAATGATATCGATCGCATCCCAGCAGAAGATAACCATACGGCCCTGGGAGGAAGCGGCTTGCCACAGCACCTCACCTCTCTTCTGTCCAAGGCTCTCGATGGATCACCAGTTCCTATCAATGGTCGCGCCCCCGCCGTGCTCGAAATCCTTCGTGTCAGTGCCAATCTGTGTGTGGAACATGGTGAGCACATCTGTTTCGTCGGGAACACGTGTCCTGCTCAGCTGGTCGCCACTCAGACCAAAACAGAGGACAGTTGCTGGAAGCAGGGTTTCCACAAGCAGTCGTGTCGCTGCTCGAAGGTTACGCAGATCATCTGCCGGCTCGACCACCAGTCGACCCGTTACCATTGGCCACTTCGCACTTGCAAGTCATCAAGACTGCCGTCGGCTTTCTATTAAACTCATCTCTTGGCTATGGTGCGTCTACACGATCTACTGTGTGGTATGCACTGATATCCAGTTGTACACAGAGCCGGTCAAGTTCCGGCTCACGTCTCTCGAAGTCGCCATGACACTTGTTCGATTGTCGTCTGCAATATACCCTGTAGGCGCCTGGATGAGGGGTCCGATAGACCTATTTCCAGCGGAGTCATCCGAACTGGACAGAAATCTGGGGCATGTCTCCGAGTCTTGGACTCTTCGTATCGGGTTCTCTGATTGGACTTGGAGGCTCATCTCCGAACTCAGGGACGATGGTCAGTCCGTTCAGCCAAGTTTACCTGTCCTCTTGTCTGATTGCACCACAGCACATCCACTTTTTGAAACCGATGCGCTTCCCTTTCTCATTCAGCCATTGCTCGCTTTCACGCCACCACTCCTCACTGCCCCGCCACCTCCAAGTTTTGCGCAACCCTCGCAGCTCAGGACATCCCTGTTACACGCTGATTTTGATCTGCTGTCAGAAGCATGCACTCACATCGAGTCTCTCTCGTTGGATGTCGAGGATATTCGTTTGTCGCTTGCTCGCGGGTTCACATTCCCTGCAGAACACCAAGACGTTCCGTGTCTGTCTGCCATTTTAGATTTCATTGAGCAAGGAAACTACGCACCACTTTGGTATGTGCAGCACGAAACCAGCCTAGACGACAGCGAGGTTCGGAGCCAAGAAAAGGCTTTCGACGACTGCAAGGCCGCCGTGATCAAAGCAGTGGTGGAGGTATCTGGAGAAGAGAAAAACGCAGACGTACTTTGTGATGACTCGGAAGAAACACACCCCGGGGGAAAATTCGTTTCTCGCATGGTCAACTGGATCCGAGCTTTTGTCATTACAAGAAGCTATGAGAACCTTCGGGATGACATGGCAATATGCGCGACTCTGGCCCTTGGAAATCTGACGAGAAGAGGTGATCGCATTGCGACGAGATGCTTGAATGCGTTGCTGACTGTTTGACGCAGAATTCCACGCAACCCTACTGTTATCCCCGCCACATAATATTGCTCAGCTGTTGTCCACGGAGTCCCTGCTTTCACCAGCGACGGACCTCAAGTTGAAGCATGGCGTGACCGGCTTGCTCAAACATCTTTCCCAGGCCTCTGTTCAATCTGTTCTTAATAGGACGGCTCTGAGCAATGCTGGGATAATTGAGCGCATTATAGCAAGCGGCATCTGGGACGATCGTGGTGATGTCATGGCAGACATTGTGCAAGTGAACGCCATCGGCGTTGTCAAGCATCTATGCAACAACAGTGGTTGGTCTAGTTTACTAGTCCCACTCTTTATTTCCTAACGACACATTTGGCCCAAGTCGACAATGCAATCGCTGTCACAATACCCTCAGATGATGCTGTTGCGGGTGAGACGACGGGGCTTTCGCAGCTTCTTGGCTTAATTAAACGATCCGACGTGGTTGCTATCAAGAGCGAGGGTACGCGCGTCATCGTCAATCTGATCAAAACACTTTGGTCCAGTGATCCCACGAATGAACAGCGAATCGCAGAAGAGAATCAAGTGAGACAACAGAAAAAGGAGCGGGCAATACAAGCATTGGTCACTGTGCCATGCGTCGACGCCCTTGCAGCGCTCATTGGTAGAAGTACAAAGTATCCGATTCTCATCAACGAGGCCATCGTTGCACTCAGTCTACTGAGCACCCACAGGGATGGGAGTAAGTCCACTAGGTCGGTATAAATTGTTTATGCTCACCTATCCTAGGCCAGCTGGTCTCGAGCACTCTTTTAGCACCCTTGCCAAATGAGACGATGGCTCCGTTCCCAGGTTCTGCAGCAATATCAACAGTTGCAAGCAGCGAGACAGGATCTCCTATCATCACTTCTCCTCCTGTTCGGAGTCGGGCAGCACCTCAGAGACGTGCTCTCGACCACATTTTGAACATCCTTCGTAACGGTGGTGGGGATGGAGCTTCGAGTCCCAGACAACCAGAGCCGCCCTCGTATCCAGTCGAGCTTCGCATCAACATCTGTGCCTTACTCGGGCAGCTGGGGAAGCGGACGAGCGGAGAGGAATTGGAAGCGGTCAAGGAGAGTGCCAGGACCATCCTGGAGGACCTGTCGAGGTTGAGCGTTAACGCGGGAAAAGAGAGTATGCTGGGAACCGCAGCGAAGAGGACGCTGGATCTATGGACGTGAAAAGAGTGGTACGTAGAGGACTGTTTGAGTCGCGCCCGCGATGTAGGACAAGGGGGTCAGGTGAATGTCATGTGATTGTCAATGGGAAGGCAAAACGTATTACATAAACATCGCTGTCCCGCCCGAGCACCCGAGAAGTGGCAATGCCCTGGGGTCGGTACAGAATTCTGGCTTGCCTCTAACCAAGGGCGTCTACAATATCCATGCCACCTCAGTTGAGCAAAATCCGCGTCAATGTCTCTCAAGGAATCGCAACCATCACCCTCAACGAGCCACAACGGTTCAACGCGTTGTCTCCCCAAGGTTTGCATCGTTGTCACGCACGTCGAGGGGGTGCGCGTGCTGACGTCCAAGTTCACAGATTACGACGATTTCGCGAACTCGCTGAGGGAGATCGATGCGCGCGACGACGTTGTAGCCACAGTGTGGCAAGGTGTGTTGCGTTGCTGTCGGGCCTGTTCGTCTGACCTCGTTTACCTCACCAGCCAACGGAAACTGGTTTTGCGCGTGAGTGGCTGTCGCTCACCACAGCAGTGTTGACATGGTCTGGTTTCGCGCAGAGGAACCAACGTAAAGGACGCGAATGCGGCTGAGCCGACGGTAAGGGACCAGTTCCGTGCTCGAGTAGTCTCAGCAAACACGGATTGTACACGAGCGGTAGGCCGCAGTTCCCTAGGCTGCGATGACGTTCACATCGCCCTAGCTTTATACGCACAGCAAAGTATTAGTCGCCGCTCTGAACGGACCAGTGATGGGTGAGTAGTCGTCTGAGTGGACCGTGCCGAGTGTGTTCCTTATGGTGTCGCGTAGGGATTGCGGCTGGTAAGCTGGGATTACCACACCCGTTGGGTAATGATACGATCATTTTCAAGGGTTGCTAAGCAATTTCGACTTCATCTACGCCCTCCCTGAGGCCTGGTTGTATGCTGGTTTCCCTTTTGTCGGTGCGTCTTTGTTTGCAGTGCTTGTGTATCTGTATGATTAACGTCATTGCAAGGCATGGTGGTCGAGGGTGGAGCGAGCGTCGGTTTCATAAACCGAAGTGAGTGATTTTTCGAGCTCGCTCTCAGGGTCCCGACGATTGTCTACAGTGGGTCTTGCCAAGACAAATGAAGTGCTCCTCTTCAACAAGAGGAAGGACGCTCAAGAGCTACTCGAGTGTGGTTTTGTGAAGTATGTTTCTGGTTTACCCGCCTCGACCGCTTACGACATGACATCTCCCTGAATAGTAAAATATTTCCTTCGCAATCTGCCGAATCGTTTCATGCGGCCATTCGACAACACTTGCTAGCCGAGCTCGATGGTCTGGACCGTTCGTCCATACTTGGCATCAAAGCCCTCCTCAAAGCCGGGTTGTCAGAGAGAAACAACCCCGACGCTGTCAACCTCCGAGAAAGCTATGCGCAGGCGGAAAGGCTTGCTAGCGGAATACCCGACAAACGTTTCAGGATGATTTCCCAGAAGGAAATCAAACATAAGCTATAGCACGCTTGTGTGATACACTTTCTGAATGAACAGACATGTCTTCTACCCGACATGTTTCATCTTATTCGACTTACCTGGCCTGCTTCTGGACGTTTGCAACATGTTCTTACTCGTTTTCATCTACGTTGGGTTCTGCAGTGCTCCATCATCCGTCTGCACGAGGGCGTACAAGAAAATACCATGTCTATACGCGACCGCAGGGACATGAGTTATAGCGGCGTCTGTCTCGCACAGTACACGAGGGGGATCTATCTTATCAAGAAACCGTGTTCAGCACCCCGAGGAGCTGCGCCGCCAGCACTGACAACCACATGCACAGTGATGTGAAACATAACAACACTGAATCGGGGGGTCGAGGGTCGCCATGTGTCTATGATCGCCGTGCATCACTTGTCATGACCAGGCACCCGTCTTGGGTAGTTTGAAGCTGGGAAATGCCATTGGAACGGGGCTTATCATGAACAACACTCGTCTGTGGAGCACCTCTCGGACTACGTTCATGGGTCCCCTTTGTTACTCGGGGGAGATGGCAGTACAAGAAAAGTTTTGCGGGGTATGGGTCGCGCTTTGTGGGCCCCGTGTTAGGCTTTGCTATCGGGTGGAACTGCCTCATGAAATATCTCGTTGTGCAAACGAGCGACATCAGTGCTGCACGCACAGTTGGTATTAGACACGGTACCGAATCGATTGGGCATTCAACCGTGTACGTCGTCTGCAGTGAGCCTGCCGTCCATTGCAATCGAGGATTTTTTGTTCAACAAAGGGTGGGTCGTGTTGCCAAGTTCTGCTTGTGGAGTCGGGGTGCGGAGAGCTAAGATTCCGAATGAGCAGTCTCAAAAGCCTGTCGCTGGCCGGTCTCGTACTTTCTGGCATCGTCGTCGATCCACGTTGACCCGTTACACGACCGGAGCGTATTTCGATATTGGCGACCCCCCAACGGCCCGATGGGTAAGTCATCTCGTTCACGACGATGACCCGGCGCGTTTTTGAAGCGTCCCGACCATGGCGCTGGTAGCGTACATCGGGACGGAGCTCGTAGGCGCTATGGAACACGCCTCGTGTGATACGACAAACGTTTGCTCGAATACTTGTCCCCTGTACTGGGAGCGTGTCTGCGACCGCCTTGATGGTGCCCAGGACGGGCAGGTAGGTAGGAACGGGCGAAATCGCGGACTCGAGCTCTGACGACAGGCGCTCTTCGTTGCCAACGGCTCGTAGCGGCGTCTCCGATTGTCGTTGGTTCGAGGATCAGCGCCTCAGTTGTGGTCCGTGCACGGTGAGTGATCGTATGCTGTACGGGGATGACGGACGGACGGTGAACAATGTCGTCAACGCGATCCTTCCCAGCGCGGGTAGCTCGGATCTGTACATCGTATCGCGCACATCCTTGGAAGCGAGGGTGGACATGGCCGGCGTTTGTGGCCACGTTCCGTGGGCCAAGGCGTCTGGCGCCTTCCGTCACCGATAGGGATGATGTCAGGACGTGCTGCGGGCGGGTTTCGTCATCTCTTCCAGCGCTGACGTTGGCCATCACGTACACACGCACTGGTGGGAGCTTGGCTGGCTCGCACTGGTGTGCACAGGAGCCATCATGCTGCGGGCGTGGACACGTTCATCGCGGGCCATTCGTCACGTGAGTGGATGAGTGGAGCTGACAAGGCCGGCTGTGGGACGAGGCGGGGTCGCAGTCGGAACGTCTGCGGGCACGTGGGCGGGAATCGGAAAGACGCCGGCGGCCAAGAATGGTGTGTTCGGGCGACAGGAAGCGAGTCATGACGATAAGTTAAATGAACAAGGGTGATACAGAATGACTAAGACATAGGTCGCCAAGTAGTACAGATGCGGGATTATCGACGGTAGAATGAAAATACGTGTCAAAGGGGGTCGCGCGGGGTCACGTTCTAATGGTGGTATTCGTAGGCAGCGTCCTGCCCGACGAGGATGGCTGCGACTGCCGCTTGGGCATATGGAGCGCGAGGAGGACCTCGGCATTGTCGTTGGTGTTTAGCACATCGCGAATCGACTTTTCGGCCAGCAGACATGTCTACATGGGTGGTTGAGAGAGGAGCCACGCGCCGAAGGCAACACGACTCACTCTGCTGTAGCCACCACGCTGGAGTGGCTGTCGAGAGACGGCGATGGCATTGTGGATGCCATCATAGGCATATCGCCGTCTGATGGGAAACATCAGTGATCGGTGAGAGCGGGGGAGCAAGAGTACGGACAGGAGGCTCTCGAGTTCGCTGCGCGAACGGGGGACAATGAACAGCTCAGAGCCGGAGAGGTAGCGGTTGAAGGCCTGGTAGGAGGCGGATTCCGCGACGAGCTTTTCGTTGAACGCGGGATGGTCCTGATCCCAGGTGAGCCAGTTCTCGCTGTGGGGAGGTGAGCAGGGGACGGGGGGAGGGGAGGACACGTACGTGAGATGGGAGTGGGCGATGGCCTCTGAGGAGTGAGGGGCAAGGAAGCGGTCCATGTGTGGGGAGCGGCGGGAGGGCGACGTCCCTATATATACGTGTGTGATGTATGTTGTATATTATGTGATAAATATGGGCTGATTGGCGCTGGGGAATCTGGCGAGGCGTCGTCGGAATATTATTTTTTGTCCACAGCCGCTTCCTTTTTTGGCTCGCACGTTCGATGCCGACAAATCACCGGATCAGAGATCCAATCCAATCACACGCCGACCACGGAGGTTGGCGTGACTCAGCCTTGGTCATGCTCGCGCACGTCCCCCTCGTCGTCCAGCCTGCCCCGTAGGATCGAACCTGCTCGACAACGTGCACGTCTCCACAGGCGCCTCGTCACTCCACGCTCCCACAGCTTGACATGTGCAGGGTTTCCCTGATCGCCCTCATCGAGGACGCAACGGTAACGTACGTGCGCGAGTGCCGTTCCGTCATTGTCGGCGGCCCCGTCTCGCTGGCCCTTGCTCGCACAGCGGCCAATCGCCACGAGGATTCGGCTAGACATCGAGGCGGCCTCCAATGGATGTATGCAGGGCAAGGGCGTCTTGGATGCCGAGATGCCGGTACATGCCCCGGGAGTTGCCGAGCCAACTCTGCCCATGCAGGCCGCGCGGCACCCTGCATGGTCGTGCGTGGCCATTCATGCCCTTGATTGGTCCCTTCCAGGCACGCCCACCGCCGACGACGCGCGAGTCGCCGTTCTGACGGGTGTCCGCCGACAGTCTTTGGGGACCACCGCCGTCGGAGATGATTCTCCCGTTGACAGCTACACCCTTGTCACGTCCAGCGGGACCGGAATGTCTGGCACGGCGATCAAAAATGATGCGGATTTCCTTTTGGTCTCCTCCCCGAGTGAACGTGCGTCATCTTCTCAGCCAAGTTGAATACGACCAGCCCATCTTTCCGGCCTTTGCCGACGAATGGCGGAGCACCCTCGTGCCATGTCATAATGTGGGCCGATCGTCTCTCTCTAACCGCTTCCCCGCGGGACCTGACTCATTCGTCTCTCTCCCCGATACGCTTCATCTGTTCCCATACATCCCCTCCTTCCTCCTCCCCGCTCGTACACCCATCTCTTGCTGTGCATCCGTCCCAGACGACCACAGCGGGAATCGTAGTCATGTATACTTTACCAAGCACTGCACCCCCTTCTTCCTGTTGCTTTCCATCCTCAGCGGGCGGGAACGTGCTATGAACGCGTGTGAAACGATCCAGAGACACAGATGCGAGCAGTGACGGCGCTACAGCCATTGAGCCCACAGCACCGGATATTCCTGGGACGCACGTTGGCAGCACCCCGAGACACTGCAGAGCCCATACCTTTGTATCCGTAAGCAACTCTGCCAACGCGTAGATCGAGTCCAAACAGATTCGTCCCTTGGTCAGACACGAACGCCTGACTGCAAATCGTGATCAGGAAACCTGACAGATGACCGGCACACAGCTCGCCTTCACTCACTGCTCCAACAGTCCCATTTCGACCGATTTTATACCGCCCACCTTGCCAATGCCTTTAAAGTCGCCGACGGGTCGCCGTCCAGAACGCGCGTCGTATCTGCGAAGGTCGCCAAGCCGGGTACCGGCGAGTATTTGCGGCTGGCTGGATGAACTCGACATGTACGCGAGGCAGGTATTATAGACCGGTTGACGTAGCCCCAGGTAGTCGTTTGCAACGTTCTTGGCACGCCAGACCTCGCCAGGAAACAAGCTTTCGGCCCTCTTTCGCTTCTTGCCGCTTTCCCGCTGTGACTCGAAAGCACGCTTGGCATCCCAGACGGACACTTCCACTTCGTCCCCACCGTAAGCAAAGGTGTCTTGGCCGGGGCCCAGCCGCCAGTCCGTCAGCCGCGCCGGCAACGCGCCAAGTGTGTGCGTCGGTCCACCCTCGTCACTTGTGCCAGTCCGTCGAAGTGCACCGTTGGCGGCGCACGAGTACACAGCACTTTGCAAGCCACCGCTGAGCAACCCGCTCTCTTCACGATCGGTCACGTTTCTCTCTACGACTCACCCTTGTGCCAACGCCAGACCGACAAAGGGACGGTCCGATCGAAACCTCGTCTCCCTCCATTCGTGACGCTGTTCCAGCGTATCCTCGCCAGTCAGCGAAGCGAGACAGACAGTGCCGTCTGCGTGTGCTGAGGCCAACTTTTCTTGTGCATTATTTTTATCGCATTCCGCTCTCGACGGGAGCGGACACGCACCAAGGTCGGGTCACTCCCGCCGATGGCTAGTTTCTGTATTCCTCGTGTGCGACCCGTGCTAGCGCGGTCCTGCAGGGTCTTGAGCAGCGGCTTGTTCGCCTCGGATGCGTCTGGCTCGTACGAGACGGATTTGACGCAGCCCAGCTCGTCGCCGGTCAGAAATCGAGGCATATCGACGTCAAAGTGTGACAAAGCGTCCGCGCTTGCTCCGGCTGACGCCTCTCTCACCGGACACCGGACACCATGGACGGCCCCATCAAGGAGCTAGAAAAGCTCAGAGCGTCGACAGAGACCGCCGCGCGGGGCAAAACCCCCTCCGTCGAGAGCTCGCTGGACGCCCTGCTCCAGTCGCTGTACGAAGTCAAGAGCCGGATCGTGGCCGGCACCGTCACCCAAGACACGTTTGCACTGCTCTCGCAGACGGTGGACTCCAAGAGGAAGGAGGTCGACGAGAAACAAAAGGAGATTTACAACACGATTGCGAGGCTCGGCAAGGCATTGGACAAGGTCTGGCTTTGCTTCCCTCTGCCCGCACCGGGCGATCACATACCGCCTCTTCCCTAGAAATTCACGCAGCCCTTGCCCGCGTACAACCCTCTCTTTACATCCCATGCAGCCAAGGAAGCGCTCGATCGGACCGTCGCCTTGCACCTCCTCCGCACCGGCCAGTTCTCCACCGCAGAGACTTTCATCGAGGTCCGTCCACCGCGCCCTCTTGCCAGCGCACTCCCTCACATCCATGGCCCAGGAGTCCGGCGTCGACATCGCTTCCGGGCTGCGCGACCAGTTCGTGGAGCTCCATCGCATCATAACGGCGCTCCGAAGACAGGATGTCGGTCCTGCGCTCGAGTAAGCACTCTGTCTGCCAACGGTTGCGTGCTAAAGAGTGCCGTCAGATGGTCGAGGAAGAACCGCTCGTTCCTTCGTTTGCGGTCCTCTCCGTTGGAGTTCCACCTTCACCGTTCGCAATACGTCCGGTTGCTCCTCTCCTCTGACCCGTCCAATCCGGTTCCAGCAATATCGTACGCAAACGCGGCTTTGCGGGGCTTCTACCCCGAACACGCGCCCGAGTTCAGACGTCTCATGGCCTCTCTCGTTTACCTTCCCAAGCAGAAGCTGGAGCGCTCCCCATACGCAGATCTTACCTCGCCCTCGCTTCACACCGACCTCGAACCGCTGTTTGCGAAAGAGTACTGCGCAAGTCTGGGAATGAGCCGACAGGTCCCTCTCCGAGTCATAGGTGACATTGGGGGCGGAAGCGCACTAGCACGGATCGAAAAGGCGCGGAACGTGATGAAGGAAAAGAAGAGCGAGTGGAGCCAAAGCGACGAGCTTCCCGTATGTTGGCCATCCCAGCATGCGGCCTCTTTGACCGCTGATGGCTCCAATAGATCGAGATACCCCTTCCGCCAGAGAACCGATACCATTCGATATTCGCGTGTCCCGTCTCCAAGGATCAGTCCACGGAACAGAACCCACCGATGATGATGACCTGCGGACATGTCGTCACGAGGGACAGTTTACAGAAACTCAGCAAAGTCAATGGGTTCGTGTCCCTTTTCGTTCTCTTCCTATCTTCAAAAGTGAACGCAGGGCGTTTACAGACGTGTCAAGTGCCCATATTGTCCGACAGAGTCGCTGCAAAACAGTGCTCTGCGTGTGTATTTCTAGTGTCGCCATTCCCAATGCATGACCGTCTTTGCACTGTAACACCTCTCAGTTATTCGAATCGTTATCATGTTCGGGAGAGCACAGGATCGACCCATCGTGCCTGACCGCGTATCACTGAGCCGAGTGTTGCCACGAAAAAGTTTGCGAGAAACCAAACTTGCCATCATCGTCACGGACTCGTCCCCGTGTTCGTCCGTCGTCCGGACGACCGTGTTCTCGTCGACGCTCGGCGTGTTCACGACCCGGCCTAAACGCTGCAGTGTCGCGGGGTCGACGTGGTGTCGTGTCGCGAGCGTGTCCAGTTCAATACCGCTCGTGACAGACTTTCTCCCCTCGAGCAGCTCCGTCAGCGAAGACGCCAGCAGACGGTTGTTTGGCGCCAACTCGGACGGGCTCGAGGCTTCCGCCTCTGACCGTATTCGGGAACGATACATGCGGGTTTGTACCTCGCTCGCCTGCGTATGTATTTTTTTTTTTTAAAAAAAAAAAGAGCCCTTGAGCGGGTCTCGCGGAAGGAAACGAAACAAGCTTACGGATCGGACTGTCTGCGCGTGGTGGTCGACACACACCTGGCCTAGTCGGCTCAGCTTTTCCATAAAGTGCGGGTCCTTGGCGTCCCTCTCGATTGCTATCCCAGAGGTGTTCAATGCCATCGGGTCAGTTGAACGCGCTGCGGCAACGCTCACCTCCATCTTTGCTCTCAGAAGCCAATGACAATGCCTGAGGCCGTCGGTGTGCGTGTTCGGTAGTAGCAACGTGAGGTTGGATGCGAGAACCTGCCCAGGAGGGCGGTTCCCTCGACAGTTTGCGGGCTGCCTTGGAAGAGGTACTCCCCATAGTGGACGGCACACACACGAAAGTCCGAGAGCAACTTTATTGTCTATATTTTACGGCCATGTTTTTCGACTACAGCCATCTGCCATGTACTTATACACGATCGCAAAATCGACCTAGAGTGAAGAATAGAGAAATGAGGATAGCGACATTCCAGCACTGGTCAAGAGTCTATGCCAAAAAGAGCGTCAGACATCATCAAGGAGGGGGGTATCAATGAAGGGAATGAAAGTGAGCGTTTGGCAACGGTCTGGACCATGGTGGGCAAAAGAAGCATAGATAGACAACAGAACAAATAACTTCATTCGATGTACGGAGCAGTGTCGTCGACCGATTTCGTCGCAGGAAAACATGTTCAATTGAAGGCACCCATATTGGTCGGTGGCGTCTGCTGGTATACTTGGTACATGGCATACGGCGCATACACCTGCGGGACGGTCTGGCCACTGTATGCGGCCTGTCCCATCCCAAGGACGCTAGGCTGTGCGACGCCGGCGGTCTGGGGGGCAAACGGAATCGCGGGGACAGGGGCCTGTGGTATGGGCGTCGCACCAGGCAGAGTCCCGTTACGACGCATTGTTGCGCGAGGACTACTAATCTCTGGCGAACGCAGAGCAAACGGATTGAATGGGTCTGAAGACGGAGAGAATGCCGACGGCGGGTTTGAATTGCGAGGACGGGCAGGCGTGTTGCTTTGACCAAACGAAGGATCAATGTGCAACTGAGGTGGACCAGACTGGGGATTTTGGCCACCCATCTGCAACGCAGCCATCATAGAGGCCAAGCCCTGGTCGTTGGATGGATATCCGGAAGGGAGACCGGGGACACCAAAGGAATTGTGAGGTTGCCCTTTTTTACCAGGAGGACCGTTGCTGGTGTACGTTGGTTGATAATTGGGAATGGGCAGGCCAACCTCCTCAATGAGGCGACGGTATGCCTGGGTAGCGATCACCTTTAACTCGATTAACACGCGTTTCGTTGCTTCGATAAAGATCGGTTTGTCCGCAGCATCAAGGAAAGGACTTGTCAAGATTTTGTGTACGACAGCAACGCCGTTGACTTGGTCTCCCAACACATCCGTCAGCACGTGGTCCCCAGCCGAGGAGAACAATGCCTGCACGATTTGACGCGACGCGTCGGGCTCAATTTTTTGATTGACGATTCGAAGGACTGTGAGTGATGCTAGTTTGTGTGTGCATAGATGAGAGAGGTGAGGAGTAAACCGTGGCGCGAGTAAACTGTATCGTGAGGGGAACGAGGACGTGTCCAGCAACCAGGTCAACAACAAGGCCCCGTTAGGATTGGTGGCAAGGGGAATCGAGTTGAGAATCACAGCAGTAGCGATGCGTCGTTGCTGACTGATGCTGATGTGGGCACTCTCAAGACATGCTCTCATGCTCCTTGCTCCAAAGCGGCCCTGGGCAATCTCCCACATGCGATCGACCATCGCATCGAAGATGAAGTCGTTTGCAGGAGCACCAAAACGCAGGCAACATCTGATGGATTGATCAGGGGGGAGGAGACGGAACACTAACAGGCGGCGTACTGCACCACATAATTCCCAAACTGGTCAAGCAGCAGAGGAGGCGCATAAGCTCTCAAGTTTTGCACAATAAGAGCAACTTCCTCGGGTGCTTGTACGCACTCGATAATCTTCTGCGCGGCCCACGTTCCATTCTTGTGAATTCCGATCATGGCCAAGTGAGGTGAGATTCGCTCCAACATTGCAAACCTTGGACTCGGAGAGCACTTTTCGAATAGCTTTTGAACAACCTGTGTGCATTGTTCAGAGAAAATGTATGAATCTGGGTGACATTGATGAATACCAACCGTGTTGCCAAGCCAGTCAGAGGCCAAGTCAACAATCTCTCCGTCAAGGAAGTCACCCGCGACCTGATCCGTTTCTTCGACAGACATCGTGCCGGAATCGAGTCGTTTGCGGAGCTCACGAAGTTTGGAAGCATCCCACCGCCTATTGTTCGGCCTCTCAGAGACGAGTGGTATCGTAGTGTAGTACATCGTAGGAGGCCGGAATTCTGATCAAAGGTAAGGAAGAAAAGTCGTATACAGCGTCCAAGTGACTGACCAGAAAGAGCCTGGATATCCGTCTCTGCATCAGTACTCCCCTTGGCGAGTTCCCGCATAATCATTTGTTGTTCCGTCACGGAGGGGGTCCAGCCAGCAGGCTTAGAAAGCCCATCAGAAACGTATGCTATGTTGTGCATACCCGAACCGATCATGCTGAGAAGCAAGTTTGAGCGATAATTCTCAACCGTTCCTCCAAGGACTTGTTGATCAGCGGGGATCGTTGAAGCACCTTTGACGCTCCGCAAGGCATGGATGGTTGCACCGACACTCAGATCACCGATACCTTGCACTGCGACGCTGGGGCTGTCATCTTGTGCACCGTTACCTTCTTGCCCATTCTTGACAGGTACTTTGGCAAAACCAATGCGAATGGCACCAACATCGCTACCCAACACATCGCGACCATTCAGTGCCTTCCTCGCGCGTACAGCATCGTCCAGTCGTTCAAAGTTGACTAAGCAGCGTCAATGAGATACGTGGCGTTCCACAGGAAAGATGACTGACTAAATCCACAATTCTTGTGTGTCAGCACACGGGCGGACTCGATAGGTCCATAGGGACTAAAGACATTCAGAATCGTAGCGGGTGTCGTAGTGCTGGGGATGGAGCCGATCCACAACGCACGAGTAGGAGTGGACTGCAGCTGAGCATCCAAACCTCCCAGGCCTGGGCTTGCGCTCTTACCCATGCTGTTGGGAGAGGTCGCACCAGAATTTGTGATAGTAGTACCCTTCGCAGGCGCAACCGGAGCACTGTCGGCTTTTCCGAACCCGATTCGCACCGTTTGCCCGTTGGGCATGCCAATATTGCCTCCGAGACGGTTCAAAACATCGTCTTTCGCACGGATAGCATCCGCTTGGTCAACGAAATTGACAAAGCCACACTCCTAAGCCCGGCGGTGAGCATCCTTCTCAAGAGGCCAACCTGAACCAACCTTCTCAGGCAACAACCTCAAACTCTCAATGGCACCGTATGGAGCAAATACATGGATGAGCTGTTCGCTGGTCACAGCACTATCAAGGTTGCCAATCCAGAGTGATCGGGTTGGGGTCTGGATCTGAGAATGGTTGTTGGCCTCAGATTTTGGCGAGACGGCCCTCCCTTGAGAGTTTGGGGCAACGAGGTAAGCGGATGCGCGGCTACCCTCACCGTTGGGGAAATGAACAGTAGGAGAGGATGTGTTGCGGGGTGCCAGCTTGGCATCCGACTTGAGAATACTGGCAGGGCTGGCAAGACCAGTGAGGCTGCCTGCAGCAGAAGTAAGGTCGTTCAAGTATGGGGTCTGTGCTTCGCTAGTCGTAATGCGGCGTTGAATAGAACGGATGGGATCATCGAGCGTCCCGACGGATATGGCACGCGGCCGTGAGGTCAGTGCACTGCCTGGAGAAAGGTGATCTGTCTGCTTGAACCCTTTGGCGACATAGGACGAATGCAAAAGGCTTGCATCGGAAATGGACCCGTCATATGAACTGAGACGCTGACGTTCGTACAACTGTTGAGCTTCGTAATTATCGAAGAATTCTTCGTCGTCTTCACCACTTGGGGTAGCCAACAAGGAGGTTGGGCCAGACGAACGTGTGCGATACGGGTTAGATACTGTGCTCGCGCGCAGACGAGGTGGGTTAGCCAAGTTTCCCGCAATTGCCGCCTGGGCCTGTGTACGTAACTCGGAAATTGTGGCTGCCGGTGGTGGACGGTGACTGTCGTCCAAACCAAGGTAGTCAAGAGTGTGGACATCAAAGTCATCAGCGGAATCTGCCGAAGTTACGGAGCGCAACTCGTCAAGAACAGGAAACGATGAACCAGGGCCATTTGTGGACGATAACCAAGACGACGAGAAGATAGAGGGTCCAAACGGGTTGCTCAGGCCAGAAGAGGGCAAGGTCAGTGAACCAGACCTGAGGCGACTGTTACGCTCGACAACACCAACGGGTGCGGCTGTCGTGGTGGCAGGGGCAACAGAGGTGGCCGAATGACGAAGGCCCGGACGGGGAGGTACGACAAGGCTAGGAGGGGTGTTGGCATTTTGTCGCTGCTGCATTTGTTCGGCAAAGGACTCGGTGGAAGGAGTTGTGTTGCTCAGGGTATTGGAAGCAGCAGCAAATCTCTGGGCAGCAAGATGGACGTCGGAAGGGAGAGTGCCGGCCCTGGCCCTCCTAAAACCGGCAGGGTAGGCGGATGGGGGGGCGACGTCACTGTCGGCTTGGGAGGGAACAGTGGAGGTTAGATCGTTTGGTGGAGACCCAGAAGGCGCAAGGGCGCGCAGCGCAGGCGGCCTGTATCTTGCCAGGCGTTCTTCGGCTTGGATCTCCCGCGCCCTGGGGGGGCATGGTGAACGAGGACGGGAAAAGAAAGGAAAGGCACCGACCTCTTTGCAAAGGCCGCAGAAGGGGCCGGGGGTGGGGTTTTGCCCGAGGAAACTCTTGAATAGGAGCCATTGTTGTCGGAGGCAGATAAAGACATTATAGGGCTTGTGCAATTAGAGATTACCGTTGGGTTGTGGGTGACGAATTAACGGACGCCAGAGCGCTTTTTTTCGTGGAGAGAGTGAATAACGCAGACCTTAGCGGAGGATGGGTTTCAGAAAGTCGTGGTAGAGACGTGTCGGGGAATTAGCCTGCGCTCGGGCGGGACTGAAGTAAGACGGAGTAAAAGCAAGGGATGTGGGACGGAAACGAGTACTTTCAAAGGGCTGGCGTACTCAGACCAGAGAAACACGGACGGCAGAAACTTGCGACCGCGCGCTGGGAACAAGAAATCCCATCCGTCCTTTTCATACTCCGCCTTGGGGACCTGGCCGTCCTACCTCCCCGAGTGCGCAAATCATGTACCATACATACGACTCGGCGTCATACTATGAATGAATACTCTCGAGGTATACAACTGTCCTTCAAGAGTGTCGCGGGCCCTTGCCCCTCGGCGGCGCGACACGAGATCGTGCGGCAACCGCATCGGCAACCCTCCTCGACCGCCGCAGAGGTCCTTCTCTGGGCGAACCGCGTTTCGGTACAACCTCTGCTTTCCCCCCATCGCTTTCCTCCGTGTCCCAGTCAGGGTGGACGCACAACGCACGAAACATCTCTTGCTCCGTCGGACTCAGTGGCACCTCGGGCGGCCACACAGCTTGGCTCGACGTTGGCGGGTGCAGAGCAGCCAACGCGCGGTTCACGCAAGGCGGGATAGCCAACAAGGGTTCTTCAAGCCCAGCTTCGACAGAGACTTCCCAGACATCTTCTCTCGCCAACTTTCCATGGTCTCGCTGGGACACATCCAATGGATGCTCAGCGCCGGGCGAACAAAGCAAGGTACTGAAACTCGGCCCAAATTGATTCAGTAACCTCCCTGATGTACTCTTCTGGTAGAAGTCCTGTAGTGCCGTGGGAAAGCGCATAACGAGGTCGTCCGAGAGAAAAACGCTCTCTACCCCCTTTGGTAAATCATGGGAATACATGCGAGCGACACTGAGAGGGGCCCATATTCCGTTGATGGACATGCAAGGATGAGACACGTCAACACAGGCATTCGGAAGGGGTGATGGAGGGGACAGAGAGAGGTGGGTAAGAATCGTACTGAGATTCACAAAATCTGTGTCAATACGTCTCAAAAGAAGAGTCGAACCGAGCATAGTCTGGTATACAGAGATGCCTAGGGAAAACAAGGGTCAACGTTTCCAACGCGACACCCAGGAATATTGCTGCACACCTTCAGTTTGAGTTGCGCTAACGTCAGGAGTGCACGGACGACACGTGCGGACCACCACCGCGCCTGAGACCACAATGCCAGATGAGGAGTGCGAAGAGCAAAGTGCTAGTTCGCTACACGGTTCTGTCCCTTCCACTACCCCACGCACGCCATCTGGGTTGTCTTGTGCAGGTTCACGTGATGGCAAGGGAGAGACGGCATCGTCTGAAGCGTCTTGAGGGGGCAAATGACTGCTCACGTGCATTCTCGCCTCACTAGCCCATTCGTCTTCAAATTCATGTGGATGCACGCTATCCGGACCAAGCAGCTCAGCATCTTGCCAGGTCAGTGCGCGGCCCCCACTGTCACTTCCGGCCTGCAACGAGGGGGCAAATGTGGGTAATGCGGCAGATGAATGGGGAGACTGGAAAGCCAGAGAACCCACACCCGATTCAGAGTAAGGTGAGCATGATGAATGATGAGGTGATGGCGTAAACGGAGAATGCGGAGAGACCGGAAACCCCGGAGCGCGCGCTCGAAAAGAGGCGAGACATTCATTCTCGTCCGGTTCCACTTTCAGAACGGGCAAACACTGGTAGTCTTCCGAAGTACCAGTCCAACCACCCTCGAATTCCCATTCCCAAAGCCCCAGTGGGTCATCCGTGGGCGGTAGCTTGATGGTGGCTGATGAGACGGTGGACGTCGGTGCGCAATCTAGGTCTTCCCATGCGTCTAGCACATCACGAATATCTGCATGTGTGGGCTTAAACGGATGAAGGTCATCCGCAGTCTCGATCCTCACTTGAAGAACCGGTACCGGTGAAGGAAGAGAGAAGGAAGAGGAATCCCAATCGATGTCCGAGTCAAGATCGAGGTCAAAATCATCATGGTCCGAGTCAGGAGGTGGGGAAGCGCTGCAAGGGACGGACGGGGAACGCCTTCTCTCGTCTGTTATTGCATAGCGTTGGGCCAAGAAGAGTGGGGAATGAGGCCGCTCGCCGCAGGTTGGTGCGTAGCGTGGCACGGAGATGGTCCGGCGTGGATAAGGTGGAAGACTCCACGGCACCTCGGGGGGGTCCAGACCCATAGCAACGTCACCATGGTCATCAGTCCCAGCATCATCTTCAGACGAAGTACTAGTTGTGTCGTTTGAAAGGTCGATAACCTCTGCAGCGGTCGGGGTTGGCGTGCATGGCAAGGACGGCCGAAGGCGGAGCGTGAGCTTCACCTTGGGAGGCCGCTCCTCGTCGCTAGAATCACCACCTAGCTCGCCGTATCCGCTATCAGTGGCAGGACTGTCTCGTCCAGCATTTGGACTTTTCCGAGGTGCGTCAGAATCATGTCGACAGCCTCTCCTCAGCCTCTTTCTCTTTTCACCACACTGAGCCTCGTCACATTCGGCATGTTTCGTTTGCTCTAGTTGTGATTCAGCGTGTCTATCCATCATTTTCCTCCCTTCCTTGCCATACTCGCAGAGACGAATTCCGGCACGTGAGAACGGACACGAGACCCCTGCTGCCTTGGAAAGGTACCAGACCATCGTGCCTCGGCGGAAGTTGGTCAACCGTTCTCCATCCGGTGTGCTTTGTGCGATGGTCCTGTCGCTAAGCGCCAGGTCCTTTGAGTGGAACTTGGGCGCGTTGGTTGCCCCACCGATCCTGCTGTACAGTGCGGATACAAGATCGTCATCTGCAGGTGTTCCAGACAAGACATGACGGAGGAGGAGGGGATGGTCCTGTTGAGCTTCACATCGTGCCATGTGATTCCGAATGTAAGTGGTTATAGCTTGGGACGCTGCGGAAACACTGCGGAGGCGGAGCACCGATGAGCGACATGAGCGAAAGAGAATGGGATGGATGTAGGCAAACGGCAGGGCATATGAAGCATGGATTGGTGCGAGGTGGAGGGGGCACGCACTTTTGGCACATGAGACCATATTTGAGGGTCATTTCCGCGAGATCTTTGATCGTCATCGCGCGATTTTCCTATAGGGCATCCGCGTGGGAGAGAGCACGTGTGATGTGCCATGAGTGGGCAGTTGACGAGGCGGGGGACGAGAACGTACGACAGAGAGAAAGGACCGACCGATTGCGTGGAAAACCTTGTTGGAAGCATCTTCAGGATGAAGCATGACGCCGGGGATGGGGAAGGGGGGAAAGCCAGGATCCGGTGTGGGAGGGACGGGATGGTGCGCGGGGGGGCTAGGGAAAGGCTTGATCCTGCGCGGGGGATGTGGGGAAGGAGGACACTGCCTCAAACGTGCGCTGGGCTTGAGGATGGAATTATTTCGGATGCGAGTGCCATAGCTGTGGTGGGAGGGGGAGGGGGTGTGTGATGGGTGGTGGATGTGGAGATGCATGAGATATGAGTCAAGGGGACAGGCTTGTCATTAGAATTGGCGCGCAGGGAATGGGCCGACCAACGAAGGTAGGGGATATAAGGCTCCTAGAGGGATTATAAGCAGTAAGCGTAGACGGGGGATGGTGATGGTGAAAGACAAAGGGCGGCGCGACGACGTGACAGCCAAAATTACATGAACCCATCAAAAATTCAAAAACAGTTGCTGCGTACGTATGTCGCGTAATTGTATCACGTAATCAAACCCACCTCCCCGATCACCTCAGGCTTATCGACACCCCAAATGCGGCGGGCTGCCCTCCCTCAGCGCGACGCAGACCATCCCCGCGCAGAACCCGGCGTCGGGATGGAAACACCCTTCTGCGGGGGCGCTTCGGGGATGGCCTGCCAACGCCTCTTTCAGGGGCCAGTCTGGCCTTTTCTGCGCGATTCGCACTCGCGGGCGGGCGCGTCGATTCCGTAGTCGCATAGCCAATGTGAATCGTGCACGGACCACCCACCGGGCGGCGAGCGAGCGTGGCGTCGACGGGGCGCGCGTCCACGTCATCAACGATGACATCCAATCACATACCCACGGCAACGACCGCATTTATTCATCTCGCCCAACTCGGTCGACTCACCACGCGGCCATGTCGCTCTCCGACTACCTCGTCACCGACGACTTGACGGTGCTCCTCGGTTTCGTCGGTGTATCCGTCTTCCTTCTCCAGAACCTCTACAAGCCACAACCGCTCGTCCATCCCATCCTTCTCGGGCGCCAGAGCGACGTCGGCCGGGTACGCCATCCCACCGAGAGCGCCATCTACAGAAACTATGGGACTGGCCTCATGGGCAGGGTACGTCCCCTGCGTCTGCTTCTCTTGACCGCCGTCGTTCATCTCCCACCGCAGTTTCCTGTCCGGCCTGACAAGGACGTAGACCTCGTCAACGGCTTTGTCAAGTCTCAATTTGAGTCGCCAAGGACCCTTTGGTCCGCCAAAGTCAGTGCCAATCCCGCATGCCTGCGGCGTTCACCTACCCACCCATGCAGATCACCAATGCTAGGCTCAACGAACGCATCGCCGCCTTTGGTGCCGGCATTGCCCAGATTCTCCCCGCAAAGTCCAGCGTCCTCCTACTCTTGAACGACAGCCTCGGTCTGTTTGCTTCCATTCCCATCCTCGTCCCCTGACATGATCATGCTCAGAGTTCATCATCGCCGACCTTGCTCTCGCGAAGCATTCTATGCTCTCTGTCACCTTGAGTTCGCACAACCTTCTTTCGCGTGTTTTGGAGGTCCACCCCCTCTCTGCCATCATTGTTGCTGCCGACTTCTTGCCCCACCTCCCCGAAGCTGTCTATGGCCTTGTCCCCAAGATCATCGTAGTAGGACAAGGAGATGCTCCACCAAAGGCGGCGAGTAACCTCCGAATTTTCAGCTGGGCCCAAGTCGAGGCCGACGGTGCCCGAGTGGCCAGCGCAGCTGCCTCGCCTTCAGTCGGTTCGTTGTCTCTCTGACACAATTGCGCAGCCCACAGACCTTTTCTCAGGTCCCAACGATCCATTTACCCTCGCTTTCTTCGAAACGTCTTCCGGGGATTTGCAAGGGGTCCGTTTCACTCACTCCAACTTCACGTCTGGTGTCACGGCCATCAGAGCATTGTTTCCACCCTCCATAGCGCTGTCAACCCTCGACACCGTCGTCTCTGCGCACTCTCTGAGCACACCATTCGGGCGAGCAGTCGCATACGCCGCATTGTACGAATGCGCATGTTTCGCAACATGCGACTCCACCCGCATATATCACAGTTCCAATATCAAATCCAACCGCTTGCCGCGCAACGTCGACGACATACTTTCTGCGTCAAAGCTTCCCATACCGTCACCCACAGTTCTGTTTGCCCATCCCGACCACTTGCAGGATCTGTCATCCAGGGTGCTCTCTCGTGCAAAGCAGTCGTCATTTCTTTACCCTGTTTTGTGGAGGCACAAAGTGGCCGCTTTGGCTGAGGGCTTTCTGAGCAAGGAGAGTTTGTGGGACCGTGCAGTATTCGACGGTGCACGTGAGTACGTCGAGGGACGTATGGCGAGCACTTTAAAGGCTGTTGTTGTCAGCGGAGGTAGTGTCCCCTCCTCTAACCCGTCAACACTGAGACTGACGCTTGCTTCCAGGCCCATTATCGAGTAAATCACTCACGCCCGCGCGGATCGCGCTCTCGATCCCACTCATCAACGCTCACATCCATGCATCGACAAGCGGTCCCATGTTTGCCACGCATGCTTTTGACCTCCAATCTCTCCCTTCGGCAGAAGGTGAACATGCCCACGTCGGCGCTCCGAGTGTGAACATTGAAGTCAAACTCACCGGTGTGGACGATACGGCGGTTGAGAAGGGCAATGACCCCCAAGGGGAACTCCTCGTTCGTGGTCCGCCAGTTGGGACACCCTTGTCCGGGGGTGTGAATGGCCCAGAGACTGGGGACCAGGACTGGGTACAGACGGGGGAGATCGCCCGAGTGATGACCAATGGGGCGTTCAAGGTGGTCGGAACAAAGTCTCACTAGATCGTTGTACGGCGAGTTTGTACCTGTATGCTCAACCCAGACTTGCACGTCGTCGAGCAGATGTAAGGATCTGCGCCTTGACCATGTCCTCCACTCAAGCTCGCCCAGGCAGATGTCGGTGATCTTGCGGGAGGTTCTCTCACAGCTTCAGTCCCGAATCACCGAATTGCAGACATTGCTCCCACTCCTGTGTTTGCCTCTTGCCAGAGTGAACCTGCTGCCTCCACAATTCAGAAGATTCTGTTCGTTGCCCGGCGAAAACGTGACCGTTGATGTCGCCAAAGTATTTCCACAGATCCAACGTGCTTTGCTGGAGTCGATATTACCGACGTGGGAAGCGATTCTGGAGGAGGAGGGCCATTCTGCACTGACGGTGCAGTACTTTTGTCCAGATGCGTTCCTGAATGCCTCCTCTCCTGCGGGCGACGTGGCACTATGCGCCTACTCGACGATACTCTCCCTCCCGTTACATCAACGAAGCATAAATCTCTTGTTGAGACTCGCCAAAGAATACCCCATCGACAGACTGTTTCACGCGGTGCATGCGACTCACGACCCAGCGAGGAGGTCTATCAGCTGGGACGACTGTCTTCGGAATCTCTTTGCGCTCCCCACCAAGGTAGCTAACGCTCTCAAGGGGCGGGACATTCCACCTGACCTCAACTTCCCTGACTATTTCAACAACCTAAGTATACGAACCGAGTTTCTCATATATTCTTTATCCAGGCGTGTTCCTCCAGGCCAGTACTTTACCGCCGAGCACTTGGCCGCCGAATTCTTACGTATTCCCTCTGCAGCGGATATGTCCCTCGTGATTCGGCTTTTTTTAAAGCTCACGCACGTCGGGGCATTCCCAAGCTCAGTCCGTCCATCCCCTGCGCAGCCTTCCTTCTTCCACTCCGTGTTGCCGCTCCTCAGACGTAGGCTCCAAGATGTAGATGGCGGGTCTTATAAGCGACTCTGGAATCACATGATAGCATCATTGCCCTCTGTTCTGACACAACAAGCTATCCTTGCATCCTTTTTTTCATCGTTGACTTCTCTGGAACCCACGTTGGGTACATCTGCTCATGACAGGGGTATCGTACGTCGGGAAGCGGCCCTCTTGTGCGGAGTGATCGGTGACATCGGCCCACATGATGACCTCTGGAATGATTTGATATCCGTAATCTTGGCTCGGAATTGGAGTGAAAACCATTCTCGAGTTTTCGTGTGTTGGCTGGCAAGTAGTACCCGGGCCTCACAAGGTGATTCTGCATTTTTTCGCCACCCTCGCAATCCGCTCTGACTCTTCATGAAATAGCACAGGAGGCTCTTCTTTCCCGCGTCATAGATTTGTGGAGCGCTTCGGAGCACATCAAACACTCCCTACTTTCTCGACATCAATGTAAGCCTTCATGTGTGCCTTACGTAGTCTATTTTGGAAACGCGTTCTCAGACATCTCCACGTTGCTCCTTCTCGTTGTGACGCATTTTCCGCCATCTTCGAGTGAAGTGACATCAATCGCACTGTCTCCCTCTCTGCTTTCTGCAGTTGGCGCATACATCAGTCATTCCGACGCCAGCATACGCAGATGTGGTATGTTGGTTGCCGAGGTGGTGGCCAGCAAGATTGGCAAAAATCTGAACTTTGACGACTGGGAGGGAGATGATGATGGGAGGGTTTGGGCTAGGCATCTCAGGAAACTCTGTTCTCACCGAGACATAGACTTTGAGCCTTGGCACCCAGATGCTCTTACTGAGGAAAATGAACTAGGGGGTAATCTGACTACAGAAGTAGGGTCGGTAACGACTGTTCGTCAAAGATTCGTCACAGGCATGCCAGCGCAAGTTGCTCTTGACTACGACTCAGATGATTCTCTGACTGGTTATGCTTCATCGTCGTCCTCACGCTCTCCGTCGCCCACGCCGTCGGAGCTGCAGGAGATCGAGAAGGACCCCACACTTTATGTTGGTCAAAAGAAGATACCCCGTCCTGTTTATCTGTCTCAGCTAGGGGAACTCGTTAGGAACAGTGGGGTTGGATCCTCCGAGGAAAGCCTGGAGGCAGATAAAATTGAAATGGCCATAAATACAGGTGAGGAACTCATCCGCAGGAAGCGTGATTACGGGACAGAACTAGGTAAAAACCCCGCCTGATCCGCTATGATGCAAGCGTTCTCACTTGATCTGCAGCAGAGAATGCTGCCAATCTTCTCTGGGGTTTTATTTCTCTGAGTAATAAATTTGATCTTGAAGATTTCGACAACAAGAGGCAACACATCGTCATAGCGCTGGTCACGTGCTGTCCCAAAATTTGTGTTCAGTATGTTCCTTGTTCATTCCGCGCAGACTTCTCTCTGAGAAGTTGCAGGTGCATCGTCGAGGAGTTTTTCAAAAATCAATACTCTTCTGATCAACGTTCAGTGATGCTGAATGCCCTAGCACTTGGGGCCAGAGAATTAGCAGCACTTCCCATCCATTCCCAGGCTTCACAAATGCCTGCGACTCAGCGAACTGCCTTCCCGAGCAAAATGTTACCGCCTGGATTACATCAGAGATATTCAGCTACAAGCTCTGACAATTCCGTACAGCCCCTTCTTGAAAGCATCACCAAAGCAGCTATCGACAGAAGTCGAGAAGAAACAGCTGACAAGGTTCCACAGATTGTTCGGGAGAGACGACTACGGATTAGACAGTCTTCGAAGATTCATGAAGTCGCTTCAGCCGATTACAAGAGCTCAGTTCCTTCCGTGCAGCGTCCATCGAGTGCGATGCCTTTCACGACTGTTGCTGCTGAGTGGTTCGTTATGCCCCTCGTCAACCGGTTCTGGGCCTTCCTCCGGGACGAACAAATGCGAGAGGACCGCACTGCGCAGCGCGATGTCCTGTATCAATATCGT